>JAMALH010000008.1:401324-619992 GCA_023628075.1 Naganishia sp. PG3902-1
GACGCAGCCAGTGGTTAAGAAGAAAGCTCCACGGAAGAGCAACGCCGCCGGGAGTGTGGAAGACAAGGACGCTGCAGCCGATGCTGACGAAGCAGAGGACTTCCCCATACGGACGATCCTTCTAAACCGAGATCCTCCCGGCAAGGGTAAAGGCGGAGAATGGGCCAATACCTTCGATGTCTGGGTGCAGGGTGATCTGCAAGAATTTGTGAGGGATTGGGTAGTGGATGGACCGTCGCCGGAGGAAATGAAGCCGCCGATGTCAGCCAAGATCTTATCGGTTGTTCCACAAAATACGCAAAGGATCATCGAAGTTACCAAGGTGGAAGGCACCAAAATCAAACTTTCGCTCGAGCAGGCCGCACCCGCAGCTCGGCAAACAACCGCGGCCAAGCGAAAGCAGCCTCCATCACCAGACAAGACCGTCAAGGCCAAGGTCAAGTCTCGCGCGAAGGATAAAAAGGTCGCATCGGTCATATCCTTCCCATGCCGCAAACCGGGCCTCGAATCCACTCCGCTTAAATCCCAACCATCGACTAACCCCGTCAGCCCAGAGTCGACAAGCGGCAGCAGCGACGTCTGCGTACTGATACCGTATCCACCTTTGGGTACTAATTCGGTTGCTGCAAGTTCGCCTCTTCGGCAACCAGGCAAGAATCAACCAAGGACTACTGCACCGCGAAAGCAACGGGCACAAACGACAGAGTCAAATGTTCAGCCGCAGCCGTCGACGCAACGTCCGAAACTAAATGCGCCACCAGCTAAACCGCGCACAGCGCCAACTCGCCGATCGACCCGACAATCTCAGGCTATCCAACCTGTCACCATTCCGTCCACGCTACCGCCTCTTACTCCACGCAAACGGACTTTGGCGTCCGCATGCTCGTCACCATTGACCTCGGTCCCTTCCTCTGACGATGAGGCGGAGGAATGCTCGTCACAGGGGATGATAGAGTTCGCGCTCGATGTCGCGACCTAGAGGAACCACCTCGTGGTTCTGCCTAATGACCTGGTCAAACCAACACACCATTATTTTTTTGATTTCGTTACTTCGTCATTCGCTGTGGCCGGAAGTCTGCGCCTTCAAGGCAGCTTCACAAGTGCCGTTGTACTTTACCCTTTTACGAGGCGGCAGTAAATAGATACCTTCTCAGGGCCGCACATTGTCATCTCGCTTATGTTCGAGAGCAACCTCACTCCTGTGATCCACGATGAGTCCTGTCGACGGGAAAGATGGGTTGAGGACGGCCAAAGATGAATTTTGAAACATGTCATCCGTAATTTACTCTGAAGGCACAATGACACCCTCCTCCTTCCAATCAACATCTTGAAATACCCTCACCGTCGTTCGTTCCATTGGCTGAAACTGTCGCTTCATCATTCTTCGCCGCGAGCTTCTGGAAAACCTCTAGGAACGTCTCAGGAGGCTGTGCGCCGCTGATCCCAAGTTTCCCGTCAAAGACAAAGAAGGGTACTCCCGTAATGCCCATTCTACGTGCTTCGAGGTATCTCTGCTTCACTTCGGCGTCGTACGCGTTCGACTCAAGGAATTTGTTGGCTTCCTCTGCCGTTGCGAAGACGCCGGTAGAAACCGCGTCCTGCGCGAGCCATGCGCGTGACCCTGGGTCTTGCTGGCGCTCAAAGTATCCGGTAAACAGACGCTCAGCAAGTGGGAGTTGAAGGTCTTGTCCACCCTTTGCGAATGCCGCGTGCATAAGCCGATGATAATCGTGCGTAGAAGAGACCGGCCCATCGTATGAGCTGTCTCGGAGGCGATCAGATCTTGCCGCCACCTCACGCATCCTGCTCTGTTATGCTCACAAGTTGACCCCAACATCCTTGCCTCTCTGCTTGATCATGGTCTCGAATCGTGCAAACTGCTCATTTCCAAATTTCTTCTCGCCTCTCTTGCGCTTGTCGAGTACCTCATGCGTCAACGTCGGATCGAGCTGGAATGGCTTGAATTCGATATCGAAATCGAGATGAGATATCGCTGCGGAAGTATCAGGGTCCCGTGCGTAAGCGATTGCATTCTGAAGGTAGCGCAGACCCAGGATGCAGAAGGGACCTGAAGTGGCGAAGATAAGTCACCAGCCGATGACTCTAGAGAGATTGGCTCACAAATGGCATCGGATGTGATCTCCACCTTGACTTTCTGCCGCCCTATCCCGTTTGCTGATGAGACTTTATCACGCGAGAGGATACTCTGCTGAGCGTCAGATGCGATTGATCTCGAGTCATTGCTCGTCCCATTCGACATCCTGTAGGCAAGCCCTGATGATTGTCGCTGACTATGGGAACGCGCTGTCCTGAGACCGTTTCTCTGGGCAGTGGAATGGTATTGTAGGCGGATGGGTTGTTGATGAGCAACGACGGTTCCAGAGGCGCGATTGCGCAACGATGATCTTGCTGACATTGCTGCTTTACAAGCACGCAATGCGTCTTCGAGTGGAGGTGGTCATGGATTATATATAGTCGCCCTGCTCGACAACTGCTTGGTCAGACGTGCTGTTAATACCGAGTTGACGCTTCCTTTGGGATTGCTGACGCTAAGTCAGATGCCCATGACTATAGATCAACCGAATCCTCATGTATATTTCGACGGCATGGCTTCCATCAAACGTGAAGGAGCAAGGACCACCTCTGCGCGACAACTTGCTCGATCATCTTCCACGGGATCGATGCTGGGCGTCTTATTTACACGTCATTCCACGCTCGCGAACATTTCGGCTGAGCTTCCTATCGATCACCAGTCTCACCGTCCTGCAAAGGTCATCTCATTTCTGACCGTATTGCATAAGTGCACAAGCCCATTAGTCCCGTTGTTAGAGTTTGAGAGATCTAGCAATGAAGCACATCATCAATACCCTATCCCCGGCCTTTTCGGTAAGCTGCAGTAGCTTCAGCCTTTCACCATTTACTTGTTGTTTCTGACACGAATCGATCGCCTGTCATATAGGCCCTCGGTCGACGAACATTTGCAACAGCAATTCCGCACACCGCTGCTCAAGAAGCACAACGTGCAACGCATGCACCATCGACCGTAACTGCACAGCCGGAAGCCAACATCGGAATTGCCGAGGAGGACTTGCCAACAAATCTCGTCTATGAGGATGTCGAGGGCGGTGCGGGTGAGGAGGAGATGGTTGATGTGACTGAGGATGTCTTGAGGATGTTGGAGCGAGATAATGGTGCGTCTATGCTGCGGATACTACGTGCCAATGTATGTTAAATGACTGCTTTGTTTAGCATTCGCTTCGTCGTCCAAGATGCTGCAGTATGCCGATCCAACTTTCCTGCCGCTGTCGTCGCTCAAGGACATCAACCCAACATTACCTTCGTCAGATGTGAGCCCAAGGCGCAAATCGCTATCGCATAGTTGCTAACGGCAACTTGATTTAGGATCTCGCTGTGCCGTTGCCGCCTGTAGTATTCCAGCAACCGCTGCGAAGGGATATTCTGCATCGTTGTGTCATCTACTATCGATCCCTCTTGCGCCAGGTCAGTCAGCCAGTACGCTGGTCGGTGAGATCGTGCTGACCCCTTCTCATGCTACAGGGTACAGCATCAACGAAAACTCGTGCTGAAGTAAACAGGTCCGGAAGGAAGCTGTATAGGCAGAAAGGAACCGGTAAAGCGCGTGTCGGTAGCGCCGGCAGTGGTACTCGTACGTCAAGGAAGAAATCAAGAAAAACATGTACTGATCCGTTCTTTCAGGACGAGGAGGAGGTACGATCCACGGTCCGCATCCGCGGGACTTCGCACAGGCCCTTCCACGCAAAGTTCAGCATCTCGGTTTACATGTCGCGCTCTCAAGCAAGCTGCAATCAGGCTTGCTCCGTATCATCCAGGATTACGGAGAGGCTGACTGGACAGGAACCCGGGATGCGAATATCGCGCTGAGCGATGAAAACCCCGTGGCATTCAAGGCTCGTCAGGAGAGCGCCAAAGGCATGCTGGAGGAGAGTTTCGAAACCGAGGAGTCCGAGACCACAACGGCGCAAGAGCAGACAGCGAACACGCCATCTTCGCTGATCAAGTTTGGCCCGAGAGATGACCTCAGCATTACCTTCGTTCACGGCCCCGCTACCGAGATCACTACGCTCGAGAAGATCGATCGTTGTCTCCGAAACATTCCTGGCATTGACATCTTGCCCGTCGAGGATTTGGCGGCGTATGAAGTGCTGCGAAGGAAGTGGACCGTGATGGATGTCAGTGCCGTAGAGTGGCTTGCGGCTCGTGCGGGACAAAGCGAGTCGCTCGAATCGGTAGAGAATGTCGAAGGAGAACGATTCGAGGATGTGAACGCGGCTGAGACGTCATCGACTCCGTCATCTGTGAATGTCTAGGTTGTACTCGTCAGAGCGATATACTTCTTGGTTCACCCTATGACGCTGGCCGGTTCAACGCGACGGGTAGATCGGCAATCGGGACTAGCATTAGCTTGTGCATGCGTTTAGCAGATGCCAGATCCACCCTTCACCTACCCTGCAGGCTCTACTGCTTTCAGTATCCGAAGAATCTCCGCCAATTGATGACATGAAGACGAAGGGGACAGGCAAGGGGAAGGTGCCTCCCGGATGAAGCAATTGTCTGGTCCAGGAAGCGGTTCATGAGCATGAGTGATCTGCTCCATTGTGTGGCGGGTATCACACATCCTCGGGCTCTCGCAGGATAAGCCAATTATAAATCATTATATCTATCCTTGAACACATATTGGGGATATTCACTACGCCGACTGCCTTCTCTTCTGCTCCTCCTTCTCAATCGCCTTGCTGCCATCCTTCTCCTCGTCAAACTTGAAGAACGGCAAGTCGAGGAGCAACCACGTCTTGACGAACCGCGGCAACGGTCGATACAGCCCCGGCGGAATCGGGAAGAGGATCGAGGTTCGCGCAAGGTAGTCCTTGTAGTTGCGCCAGATGGGACCGCCGTCTGCGCTGGAAGAGTTCGGGGAGTGTGACATGAGGAAGAATTTTTCGGCGGTCGGCTTTTCGGCGGTCGGGATCCCGGAGCCGAAGACGAGGCTGCGAGAGGCGGAAACGTTCAGCCTTTTCTGGAGGTGAGTTGTCGAAGGTGAACTCACAGAACCATGGTGAACAGAGGGGCAACGACCGAGCCGTATTGCGCGCTCTTTGCACCTCCGCTGACAGTACCGTTCAATGACGGCGAGACTGATTAAGCGAGGTGTCAGAGATTAGTGACACTAGTCAACTGATGTCCTGCGCTGCCAGACTCACTGCTCAATAGCCAAAGGCCCCAATGCACAAGGATCTCTCCAAAGTATGGCGGGTGTCTTAAACTGGGTGTGAGCGTCGCTGTATGCGTACCCTGTCGTGAGATGGAACTCACCTCGACCATTTCCAGACACCGGCGGTACAGGGCTTGCCCTTGGGTGGATGGGTGCTCTTGTACCGGTACTGTAAACGATAGTCGAAACAAGGTACAAAGTTAGCATGTTGACCATTGTTGCGAATTCTTGAGGAACGCACTTTCTGGATATCCGCCAAGGCCTCAACGGCGAGGCCGATCGCAAAGAAGATGATTCCAACGATGTCTGCTCCCGTCCCGAAAGAGGGGTTGTCGCCACCTCGAGCTGGATCTGAGACTGCCGGAGAGTTGAGGATGACGGTGGGAAGTGCTAAGAAAAGAGGCATCAGATGCAAGTTGGTTCTTACGTGTGGCGAATGGCACTGTTCTTACAGACGACCCAGACCTAGACATCGAACAGTAGCTGTAAATGAGACTAGGCTAACATGGCGGACCCCCCGCTCCATGCTTACCCAGACGATCTATCGATCCGAAGATCAGTACTCACAGACTACCTACATGCACTCTGGAAAGGAAGAGAGCTCACCTGTCCGACCCAGAACCCGGCAAACTTCAAGAAATGCGCTCGAATATCATCGAATCTCGTATCACCTATTCCATCCCAAAGATCCATAAGAGGTCAGTCCCGCTTCGCACTTCGGTTCCTGAGAGGGGATGACTTGCTGCCTGTTTTGAGTACCCGGAAAAGGAGGAATCCCGCGAGCCTTCGAGGTGAAATGTTTGCGTTGAGCGATGATGCCTGCATCGGCTGGACAGGGATTGTTTCGCTCACCTCGCGGACCAGAGCATGACGAAGACGGAGGCACTGTGTGGAAAGGAGCGCATGAATATCTCACATCTGCCACTATCGATCCGGTAGGCCAGGGCCTTGACGTACACGATGTTTCGAGCATAGAAGGCTGCGACAAATGCTCAATGGTCTATTCGATTACGTTATGTGAGGATTCGGGCTTACTGTTACCCATTAACAGGGTGATAAGAGCTAGGGTGGTTTCAGATGTCAGTCAGAGACCCTCTCGAAGGCAATGTGATAAGAACATACCGAGGATGAAGAAGTTGGATCCGCCCTGTTCCAGTGAAGATCAGCTTCTGCCTATGGAGAAGAAACCTTTCGCCGCGACTGACTGTGAAACTGCAAGGAGTTGTCAGCAAGTCTTCAGAATGATCAGACACGCTACGCACTCTGTGATCTTATCAAACTATTCAACCAAAGAAGGTTCAGTCTACATGGTCCAAAGATGTCATTGAGCAGGTGGCTTACCTGGAACGTCCAGGCAATGAAGAAGCCGAGGCATTGCCATGCGAGGGTGATGAGAAAGGTGATGGTCAGGTAGTACCTGTCAATCACGAATGCGGTCGCCATGATGCTGGTGATGGTTGACGGGGAAGACGAAACCGACAAAAGCGATCCCCACAGGTCTATATACCGCTGCGCTCGAAGGCCGCGTCGCTCCTGTCCTCGGCCTCGAATGCCCTTCTCCCTGAAATCGACCGCGGAGATCGTGATTACGAATCAACGGACCGACGCGGCTTGGCGATCGAGGCCTTTGGGCGGAAGCAGAGGCATAATGTGGGTGAGACATGCGAGGACGAAGACTTCGAAGCGTTCGAGGTTGATTGATCAGCGAGAGGCGCCGTCTCGTGGTGGCCGGATTCATACTTGAGCTTGAGGAGCGGAGAGACGGCGCCGTCGAGCGAATATTTCTGCACTTTCGCCATCATCCACAATGTCGCTCATTGGCAGATACGAACACCTCGCCAAGAAACCGTACAGTGAAAAGGCAGAGTCAGTCCCCGTCAAGAGAGGTTCGCATTTTGGGTCTGTTCGCTGATGTGCTCGGTTCTGCCTTGAATAGACAGCTCCTGCTCAAGACCGCATCGCTTGTCAAACCCATCATGGTCAAGCACGGCTGGAAAGTAGGCACGTTGGCGGAGGTGAGCGTTGTTGCGAAACGATCCCGAAAAGAGAGGCTGACCGCGACTAGATGTTTCCCGATAACCCGGGTCTTCTGGGTATGTGCCTCCATCTGCATATACTAGCTACACGATAACTCATGCCAACGAAAGGCCTCAACGTCAATCGCGGATCCAAGATTCTGTTACGTCTTCGACCGCATAGAACTCCCGATACGTTCTACGAACAAGACCAGCTGGTACTGGTGATGCTTCACGAGGTCAGTCCGCGTCGCTATCAGCAAGAAAGAAAAGCTCATGTGGTGCATTTCCGTCCATAGCTTGCTCATAATGTCCACGGACCACATGATGCCAGTTTCTACAAGCTGCTAGGAGAACTTGAAGAGGAATGGTACGAACTCAAACGCAAGGGATATAGCGGTACGTCTCCTCCATAGCCATGCTCCCTACTGCGCAGCACCCGAAGTTCGGACTCACAGCTCATGCATACTTTCTATCGCAGGCGACGGCTTTCATTCGGACGGTTCACGTCTCGGAGGCTCACATGGGACGCCTCAGCATATCGGAAAGATCAAGGGCCTTGAAGCGGCGGAGCGACGCAGGGCGAAGAGTACGCTTATGGGAAGAGGAGGCCGGCTGGGTGGTACAGATAAGCGGGGGACGGTGAGGAGTCCGCGAGACATGGCGGTTGAGGTGCGTACCTTCGTTCGTTCATTTTGTATGTGATAGAAGACTGACGACCCGGTTTGCGGCGTTCGTTAGGCGGCGGAGAGAAGGAGAGCAGACGATCAAGCGTGCAGTCATGATTCAGCTTCAGCGTCACGCGAAGCGGAGAAGGCGGCCCAACAGAGTACGGGACACGATGCGGTGGATCTGACACTGGATGTGAACAGTTCGCCAGCGCCGACGGTGGCTCCAGGACGCAGCGGGGAAGAAGTCATCGATTTAATATCGGACAGTGAACCTGAGAGGGAAGATGATGGGACCACCATACAGAAGAAGGGGGTCTTTCCACCGGCATTGACTCAAACGGAAGCTCTGGCGGCAACGACAGATGCAAACCGAACGACCAGTCCCCAAAAAGCGGCAAAGATCCAGAGCGCCGCATCCCCGAATACCCGAACCGGAAGCGAGCGCTCACAAGGCTCAAGACCCACTGCTCCGGACCCGAAACCACCATCTGAGAAGACGTACCTGCACGCCGACGGCACATGGTCTTGTCCAACTTGCACGCTCGATAACCCTGCACACGCCCGCCGATGCCAAGCATGCGAGGGCCTGAAACCGATCGACGAGTCTGTGGGATGGCGGTGTGAGTTTTGCTGGGAGTACGGGAGCGAGCATGGGTTTTGGATGTGTCGGAATTGCGGGGCCATCCGAAAGCGCGGGTAAAGCAAGGCGAGTAGAGTTTGAAGGAGTTGACTTCGGGATTGCATTATCGAGTAGTTAGGGAGGAGTTGTATGGCTTGACCTTTGTGTGACGGCATGTTTGGTATCCATCGATTGGACGGCATTTCTAGTCATTGTTCGAGTTCGAACGGAAGACAGTGAGACTGAGGTGAGGTCATGGCTCCGTTGCCCAAATGCATGATCTATATCATTGTGTTACACAACAAGCCTTCGCTTCTAGTGAACAACCGGGTTCTTAACGAAAGTCTATCAGCGTCGACCTTGCACGTAACCTGAATTTTCATTAAAGACGAGTTAGACGCAAATCAGCGTACAATTACCGGTCAGACATACCTCGGTCCGAATATCCAGAACAAATATGGCAGACCGCCTAATAGTAGACTCACACACCCAAGAAGAGTACATGCCCTGACCATCCAATGGGATTCAGCTTTTGCAGATCGTATGACGCGATAGTCGCATTCGCCAGGACAAACGCTCACCAGTTGATGCCGATGTTGTGGAACAATGGCGAAGCTGCAAATGGCAGTCCTGCTGCGAATATTGAACGAAGAAAGGTATTGGCGGCTTTTGGTATTTTGTCAGTGCCATTCCGTTTCGGACCCGGTCTTCTACTTACCCACTGCCGAGGCCGCCTTTGATGTGTACGAGTCTATCAGGTAGTTGAGTCCAGCCTGCACGACATGTATGCATTCAAATCAGTCTGAATTCCCGGCTCGAGGCCTCGACTAACCTGGAAGATAAGGAGGAAACTCATGCCGATGAACGCAAATCCGAGTACACTAGGGAACCAGTGCGTGCTCGGCTGGCTGGTCCAGCCGACGATGAAGAACCCGATGGGAAAAGTGATCGCTCCAACCATCATCGGAGGCAGCCTCATCTCGGGTTCCGCGCGGCCGTCCTCGGAGTTCTCGAGAGCTCGACGGAAGATAGTATTACTGTAGGTAATGTTTATGGCTGATCAAGAATGTCAGGACCGATACGTAATGGACGAAAACTGGAGACTTACCAGCAGCGATGAAGCATCCAGTCAAAACGGATAGGAAAGGAAGAGTTCCGGCTACCGGACTCCAGCCACGGTTCTCCTCATACACGATAGGAATGGCGCCAAACAACATGTACAGGATACTAGAAACCTAAGTCTCAGCACCGACCTAGTCGTAGCGTCATGGGATTCAAATACCACATACCCGTAAGCAAACGAGTTGTAACTGATAGCGGCGTGCGTTAGGCATTTCTTTGTGTCAAAGCGACACGACTTACATAGTGATACAGGTCACCATGGGCTCCGTAGCGATCATACGCAAGGGCAACGTCAAATATTGCTCAACGAAATAGCCAAACTCTGTGTTCCTCTCCTCATGCCTGGAATGCAAGGCCCAGCGCCGAGTCTCCAGTCGCAAATGTCGCGCTTTGCGTGACAAGATGGCCGGCGCGAATGTCTCCGGAAGTACGAAGATGTCGATGGCGAGGACGAATCCGGTAAGAATAACAGTGAGATACATCGTCCATCGCCATCCGAGGTATGACTGAGAGACACTGGCTCCGACTAAGGGACCAAGACAGGGGCCACCTACAAGCAGAATGCGTTCAGTTTATTCTCTGAGCTGAAAATTTGGCAGGCGTTGCTTACCGACTACCATGAGCGAGTAGAAGACTTGGGCAAGGTACCATTGTTATCAGTGCTTTCGATCGTCAATGAATACGATGTCTGCTTACCAACTGCTGCACCCGTGAAAAGAGGGGACCAATAAAGATAAGCAAAAAGAGCGTTTGGGGGCAAGTTTCAAGAAACCTATCTTTCTTTCTGGTCAAACATGTCTGACAATCCACCTCCAACGATGGTCACCGGACTCGATGCAAAGACTCCCCCGAAGAATCGTGTGATAAAAATGGTCTGCGAGATACACAGGTGAGGACCTGAAGTGCCGGTCCTTGCCGCTACGCGACTCACCTGTAAATCCTTTGCCGTCGCTGTCGCCGCCGTGAAACACATGAAGATGAAGACCGGCACCAAGATCGTCATCTTCCTGCCGTACTGCTCGCTCAGACTGCTCCATAGCAGAGGCCCGAGAATGTATCCGGCGATGAAGAGCGAGATACCAAGCACGACCACTTGTCGACCGACACCGAATTCTTCTGAAATGTAGGGCGAAGCTGACGAAAAGACTGAGGACGCAAAGGTGGAACACATGGTGGTCGTGCCAAAGAGCATGGTTATCAAGACTTTGCGTCGGTAAGACCAATTCTTGGGATTGTCCGGATCGTCTTTTGTGTTGAACGTTACCTTTGATATGCGTTGTCAGCGGCTGGCACGGCGCGCCCGTAAACAACTCACAATGTCGTCCTTCCATTTCCGCGTTCTTGGATCGGGAACGCCGCCTTCTTCGACAATCTTCTCGCTCACTTGAGCAATCTTTGGTCCCCTTTCCTGCTGCTCGACCGCTCGTATCCTCGCGCGCTCATCCGCATCATTGCGCTCTCCCGTCCAGCCCTGCCTTTGCCGTATCTGCTTCTCTGGATCCGCCGACGTCCTATTTGGCCCGGCTGATAATTCATTGTTATCTGGACCTGCAGCAATGGTGTCGTTGGATGACACTTCCGTGTCTGTCCTTCCAACGAAGTGGTCCTGTCTTGCTTCTTCTTCTTCTTCATGTAATGGCGAGGCGAGGGGGAATCCCGTAAGCCGAGCGGTGTCGGGTACTCGACTAGGCGAGACATTTCTGCTAGTAGAGGGGCTATCGTGCGGATCATGGTCTTCCTCGTAGACGACTATACTGTCGACGTGCTCGAGCGGCGTCCGTATCCTGTACAGGGCAGACGGAGTCCGGTTGAGGGAGGGTGTCGGGTTGGCTGAATTTTGGCGTCCAAAGGAGCGGCCGCGAGGACGTGGCGACATGTTTGTGCGATTGGGGCCGACAAAATGATAAACGCCTTCGTGCGCTGTTCTCTATCGCCTTGGTACGTTTCTTCCCCTTCACCCGATAGACGACGACGACGATTGAAAAGATGTCAAATCTGATCTTCGGAGAAGAGCGATGAACGCAAATGCAGAAAACGGGATATTTGCCGAAATGGCTATTTGCGAGTTGCCGAGTCTGACATCATCATCCGTCCGTTTCAGCCTGAAGCAATCCCGCCGCGAAAGGGGAAATCAAAAGGGATGTTTCGGAAGCGGGACACCTGGACGGATCAGGTTGGCAAGACGTGCGCGATATCCAGCTCAGAGACACTGGATGCAGGTTCATGCATAGATATAGTGCTCGATGGGGACTATCCTCGAGTGCTCGGCACTCGTGGTCGCAGCCCGAGACGCGCGGTCTCCAGCCGATGCGCCTCAAGACAGCCTCTAACTAATCCGAACGGTTGCATCATATCCGACACTGACGACCCTCCACCCGTCGACATCGTCCTTCTCGCCCATCACACACACGTCCCGAATCACCTCACTCGCGCCGCCCTGGCCGGCGCCACCGCCACCGCCATGCACTTTCAGCCGCGCGACCGTCTCTCCGGCGAGGGAATGCATCGTGAGCCATCCGGACGTCGTCGTCGTGATGATTCCGCTCGAGTCCGGCAGCCATGCGAGCCGGGGCAGGACGTAGTCGTCGCCTTCTTGACCGGTCCAGATGACGGAGAGGCGGGCGTTTTGAGGCGGGATCGGGGATGATTCCGTGTGCGGGGTGAGCCATGATGTACGGGTGGTGGACGGGGCGGGGGATGCAGAGGAAGCGGATGGCGGGAGGTTAACGTCGTAGAGGAGGATCCGTTCGCCCGTTCCACCGGCGTGGTCGCCCGTTTGACAAGCGATCATTCGCCCCGTGGGATCCAGCATGAGATTGAGCACCGCAAACGAGATGTGCGAATCGTCCGGATGGGGATTGAAGGATTTCGTACGCGTCTCAAACGGCGTTGTCGCTTCTGCGCCCGTTTCTGGGAGGACGACGTACCGCAGGAGATGCGACGAGCGCGTCGTGTACAGCAAGTACCGCGACCGGGCATCAAACACGATCGATTCCGGGTTCTGATCCAGCACAATCTTGTGCCGTTCTTCATACCGCAACGTCGGATCCCGTGCCAACGCCACGTCATCCCCTGCATCGAGCGCGTCCTCCTCGTCCTCTTGTGCGACAACGCCGCGGTGGGACCGATAGTCCCATTGGGTGTCTTCGTACAGGACAATGGTTCGGTCGTACGATGCCGTCGCGAGCCATCGTCCGTCTGGTGAGAATGCACAGCGAACGACGAATTTCGCGTGGCGGAAGGTCTGCAGTGGGGCCAGGGTGATGAGGTCTGTCAGGATTGCGCTGCGCAGGGCGCGAGGCCGGGAGAGGTGAGCAGAGGTGCGGGGGGGGGGGGGGGGGGGGGGGCGTTGTTTTCACACGCACGTCGAGTCCATGGAGCTCGTAATGATGTACCGTGGCTGTGTTGGATGAATTGCGAATGAGAGGATGGCGGCTTTGTGGGGCTGCAAGAGTTGATCGACCTGGACGAGCGTGATCAGACAAAGGGTGCGTCAAGCGCCACAGAAACGCACTTCGCCGGTCTCGGGATCGATCGTTTTCAGGGTCTTGTCGGTGGATGTGACAATGATCCGACGTGGGTACGACGCACGATAGCTACCACGACCCGATCCCATCAGCTTTTCCACATCGCGCCTTTTTCCATCTCTCCTCACCTCGCCGTCCGCGTATCAAAGTCCCGCTTGGCAACGCGCTCCCACTTGACGCTCAAGAACCCGCCCGTGCCGATCTGGTCGTACGTCGCGCGTACGCTGCGGAGCAGCGTCTCCCTCGCCGTCGGGTGCACGGGCCTCTTGACGAGTTCCCTCAACGGCGTCTGTCCGCCCGCATGCGCGTCCTCGCCCTTGTTGTTGTGCGTTTCCTCCGTGAGGGATACGGCGCGCATCTGTTCCCCGAGCCGCCACGCTTCATACGCCTCGACGAGCGTGCGTAGGTCCGGAATACCTTCGCGCACGACCGGATCCTCGAGCGTCGTGTGCTCGATCGACGCCTGCGCGAGGAACGGGTCGAGCGCGGCCGGGGAGACGGATTGGAGGTATTTGGCGACGATGAGCGGGAGGAGGGGCGGTGCGCGGCGGTGTTGCGGGAGGTGGGAGTGGGTGTGGGACATGACGAGAGGGCCGAGGGAGATAAGTTGATTGACTTTTATTTCATTCATGCATCATGCGATGATCATATTTCTCAACGCGGATCAGGGCGGCGATGACGAATCTGAACCTGAAACGCGCGGCATCGGGATGGGGCAGCGTGTATCCCCGTCTGGGGTTGGCTTGTTTTGCATGTCGAGTCGTATGCCAACGGCGGTCTCGAGCGACTCCTCCCACCCCGTACGCGTCGTGACCCCCGTGCCTCCCCTGCCGACGGCACTCGTCTTGCCCCGCACGATAACCCGGTCCGCGACGGACGCTCTCGCTCTCGCGCGGACACCTGCCTCCTGCGCTCCGCTCGCCCGTGAAAAGGCCGTGTGCGGAAGCATGGGTGGCCCCGGTGCGCCCGGGCGTGCGGCGTGGATGGGAGGGGAGGCTGATGGAAGCTGCTCACAAGCCGTGGCTGGCTGGCCGACGGGGTGCGCGGCCAGAGATCCTGATCGCCCGCACAGCTAGCTAGCTCGCCACATCGCCGTCCCCGCTCTCATGCGCCCTCCACCACACAGCACCCACGCCCACAATGTTCTACAATCCCGCGTCCGCTACCCCCGCCCCGCTGCACCATCCGCACCACCCGCACAAGCTCTTCCAGCCGGACCACCAGGCGAACGCGGGCAACGGCGCCGGAGGATGGAGGCCGCCGGGGAGCAGTAATCCCGGCGGAGGATCGGGCGCGAATGGCGGGCACGCGCAGCAGCCGAGCTTTGGCGGCGCAGCGGGCGGGTTTGGGAGTTTGGGTCATCAACAGCAGCAACAGCAGCAGCAACAGGGCAACCTGCTCGGCGGGCCAGGATTCGGAGGAGGAGGAGGAGGAGGAGGAGGAGGAGGAGGAGGAGGGAATAATGCCGGAGCGCATCACTCGGGAGGGGCCGCAGCGAATGGCGGCGCACAGGCGTTCATGGGTGGATCGGCATTCGGCGGCGGAGGCGGAGGCGGCGGAAGTGGGCTCACGCCCGGTGCCGGCGTCGTTCATCATGGACAACACGGTCCGCACGGGATGGGCGGCGGCGGAGGTGGCGGGTCGCATCAGGCGCAGATGATGCAGCAAGGTGGAATGCAGGCGCAGGGGCATGTGGGGAATCAGCAAGGGGCTGGGCAAGCCGGGTTGTTGCAGGCTTTGAATGGCAATTCGCCGCCGATGCGGTTGGGCGTAGGCGGTGGGCATGGAATGGGTGGTGGGATGATGGGACAGGTGCAGCAGGAGGTGGCCGGGCCGTATTGGGAGCAGCAGATTATTCGTGCGCAGGTAAGCTTCTCCGAACCTCAAGAGACGGTGTATGTGTGTGGGTGTGTGTCTCATCCACCTCTGGCAGGCCTGTCGTCAAGCATCGACGCCGCACCACCGCGCCAAGGCATCCGCCATCGCCTCGCGCGCCGTCACCCAAACCACATCCAAAGCGCTGCCCATCCTCGATCCGAATCGACCCGTCACGCAGATCGCCAGCACGCCCTCGCTCTTGCACCGCAAGGCAGGAAACGGCCCGGCCAACAACGGCATCACCATCGTCGAGGACGATCGAACCGACACGTCCAGCCCCGGATTCAAATTCGCTCACCCGTCGAGCCTGTCCGTGCCCGCGACGGCCCCGGGCGAGGCCCAGAACGAGCCCGAGCTATGCATGGGCCTCGACCTCGGCGGCATCAAGTTGCGCACGCTCTCGCCCTCGCTCTTTGCGTTTTCCCACGTGACGGCGCTCTACATCAATCACAATCAGCTCACGACGCTCTCGCCCGCCATCAGTCACATGCGCGCCCTGACGCACCTCGACGTGACGGGCAACCTCCTGAGCGCGATTCCGCCCGAACTCGGGCTGTTGTCGCACCTGAAGGAACTACTGCTTTTTGATAACCAGCTGCAGGATTTGCCGCTGGAACTCGGCACGCTGCATCAGCTCGAGTTTCTCGGGATCGAGGGGAACCCGTTGAGCGACAGTATTCGCCACGCCATGGCCGAGCGCGGGACGCAGGGATTGATTGCGTATTTCCGGGACAATTGCCCGGCCCCGCCGCCGCCGCCGCCGAGAAAATGGGAGATTATTCAGCAGGTCGACAGTGACGACGCCGCCGACGGGACCGTGGAACCCTCGCAGGCGGATCAGGACAACACATTCAGCGTGCTCTCCTTCAACATTCTGTGCGAGCGATACGCCACACATACCATGTACGGCTACACGCCGCAATGGGCGCTCAACTGGGACCACCGCAAAGACGAAATCCTCAAGCAGATTCTCGAGTCGGACGCGCACATTGTTTGCCTGCAGGAAGTCGATGACGAGCAGTATCACGAATTCTTCTTGCCCAACCTCGAGCAGCGCGGGTTTGACGGCGCGTTCAACCCCAAGACGCGTGCGCGGACGATGAGTACGGATGAGCGGCGTCGCGTGGATGGGTGCGCTACGTTTTGGAAGACGTCAAAGTGGGTCTTGTCCGTTTTCCGCGGGTGATCTTGTGATGGCTGACGCTGCCCCTTAGATACACCCTCATCGAACGTCAAGTCATCGAGTTCAACCAAGTCGCGCTCGGCAAGGCGGAAATGCGCACAGAAGACATGTTCAACCGAGTCATGTCCAAGGACAATATCTCGGTCGCCTGTCTGCTCGAGAGCACGACGACCGATGGCCGTCTCGTCGTCGCCAACGCACACATTCACTGGGATCCGCAATACCGAGACGTCAAGATTGTGCAAGTCGCCATGCTGATCGAGGAAATCGAAAAGCTCCGGGAACAGTTTGCCAGGTTCCCGCCGAAACCGCCAAAGGACGGTGACGTGACCAAGCGGCCGTTCTCGCGATACCAGGATCCGAGCCACATTTCCGCCATTATCTGTGGAGACTTCAACTCGGTCCCGCATTCGGCCGTTTACGATTTCTTGTCCGACGGTACGTTGCCGGCGGACCACGAAGATTTCATGGTCCACCAGTACGGCCATTACACAAATCGGGGCATCTACCACAAAATGGGCTTGAAGTCAGCGTATGCCCATATCGGTGAATTGCCCATGACGAATTACACGCCAGGCTATGAGGGCGCAATCGATTACATCTGGTATACGACTTCGACGCTGGCCGTGACGGAGTTGCTGGGCGAGGTGGACAAGCAGTATTTGTCCAGAGTCGTCGGGTTCCCCAATGCCCATTTCCCCTCAGAGTATGTCTCCTAAGATGCCTTGCCACCGCGATCTGACTGTATCTTCTCTCGCAGCCATATCCCAGTTGCCGCCAAGTTCAGGTTCAAGTCACCGCCAAAGGACGGCTCGAACAGCTACCGATCCTAAGGTTTCCCCATTTAGGGGCCACCCTGGCAATCACCATCATTGTTGTGTCACATGTTAAAGGGTCGATCCGGGCCTGATACATGACTCATACCGCCCGATCTCCTTGTACAGTAGCCGAGATCTCCAGTTGTCTTGCGAATGTCCTGTTGCGGAACCTAGAGGGACGTGCAAGGCATTGAAACGGTATTCGTTTTATCGCTCAGCGCCACATCTCGATGTATCCGTCAGCAAATGTAAAAATGTAAAACTTCTGTACGAATGAATCATTAATACTCTACTTGACACGTGCGCATCGGCGAATGCAATTCGGGTCGTCATGTCATGACATGGGTCATCGTGCTTTGGTACAACGGAATGTGATGAGGCCGAAGCCTCTAGTCTTGATCAATCTTGATCAGATTGGCATTCTCCGCCTTGACGGCGGGATCGCCATCCTCGCCAGGCACAATGCCATGATTGAGATGCAGTTCGTGGAGCAGCCGATCCACATCGGGAGTCAGAACGTACGACTTGTGGATCTCACCCAGAACGCGGGCCTGGCGCGACGATTTGTGTAGATGTACGAGCTGTTGTACGAATGTTGTGGCAACACCGGGCGTGACCTAGAACGAGGCGTCAGTGGCGATCCCAGGCTAACTCGGAGCTCCTGCTCACATCCATGACGATATCTTTGCCCAAGACCATTTTAGCCCTTCCACTCTTTGTCACCACCAAGGTTCCGATTCGGCCTTGCGTCTTGCGCTCCCTTTCCATTCTCTCCAGATCCGCAATCTTCTTGTGCCTCTCTTCCGCCTCGGCCTTCGCTTGCTTTGCCTCCTTGGCGGCAATCTTGTCCTTGGTCGGCTTCTTTTCGTCATCACCAGACCCTGCGCCATCTGCCGTACCCCCCATAGTGGCATCCCCGTTATCGTCAAACGAGACTCCCTTCTTGAGAATTCCGTTGGGTTTTGATTCAGCCTTGACCGCTGAGGCGGCCACCGCTTTCGCCTTCAATTCCTTGATTTTGGCAACAAGCGACGTGTCAGGATTTGGCAGGAATTTGGGGAATGGCTCGGGGAACTGGAACATGTAGAGCTTGTCTTCTGGGTTGTCCTGGAGTGAGGCAATTTGAGTACTCTGCAGGACCACGGCTGCGCGCGACGAACCATTCCTTCCTCTGGCGCGAAATCACCCCTCATATTCTCTTCCACCTCCTCGTCATCACTATCCTCCTGATCGATAGGCTGCGCGACGTGACCATCATCGTCGATCCTAGCTCCAGACTCGTCGAGATCCAAATTCTCGTCAACGTCCATCAACGTATCATCCGCTCTCTCCTTGCCCTTCCTATTTGCTCCTGCCGCTGTCTGTTCTGGCGATGTCGGCTCCGGCTTGACGAGATCACGGGGCTCGGGCTTCTTGTCCGCCTTCTTCTTGGCGCCGATCCCAGCCGCCTTGAGACTTCGGTCTCGAATTAGTCCGGTTGGTGCGCTTTCACCCATCTCCTCGGGCACGACTTCCATGTCGATACGGTCGCCTCCTTCGTTGTCAGAGTACTCTTCGCCTTGCGCCGTAAACATCGGTTTACGTTCCGCCGTCGGCCGGTGAATACGAGTGGAATCATCGAGAGTGTCCGCGGCGATGAATGTCGTGTTCTTGGAGCCGCGATTTGCTGTGCCACAGTAATCAGAGCTGCGAATTTCAGTGCTGTGTCCGCCTTACTTACCCATACTGGGTCCCATCGCAAACGGTCCACTGGCGAGCATTTGGTCGCGCTCTTCGCCCGGTCCCGCACGGCCGCCTCGTCCACCGCGTGCCGCGCCTCTGCCACGGCCCCTGCCTCTTCCACCCCGTGTTGAGTAAGCGAGTGCTGCTATGTCCTGCAAAGGTGTCGGCGGTCAGTAGAGCTTGAGTGCAGCTCGACCGCAGCTGTTGGATTTTACTTACGGGTTTGACGTCTGTCGGCCTGATCACATGAGCAATCGTGAGCGCAGATACTCCATGATACCTAGCCCCACTTACTCTGCCTTCACTTTGCGCGTTGGCATACTCGGCTTGAACACGACTCGAGGCTTGGCCGGCGCATCCCCATCTCCCGTGCCCAACTTTACGCCCGCTTCGGATGTCCGACGCATGGCCGCGCCTATAGCGATAGGAGCAGATGATACCGTTGCGGCTGGACGCGCGACAGGGGACCTGCTGGGTCCGGCCTCGGCTGGCGGGTTCGTTCCATCCTGTGCAGCGTCGGTGACGGCCGGTACTTCGGTCGTTCCAGTCGGGTCTGTCGGCACGGGGGCCTCGGTGTCCTGCGGCTGTGCGAGCACAGGTGGTGGTCTTTTTGTGGGTTTGAACACTTTCTTGGGCGGCATGTCGACGAGATGACGGGGCGTCTATACGCGGACCTGGGTCAGACATGCGATGAAGACGAGAAATTCAGAAACGCTCGCCCCGCTGCGATCATTTCCGGCGGCCGGATTTGCGGACTCGGTGCTAGGCAGGTGACATTCAAAACACACCAGGTAGATAGATCATCACCGGACTTTGTTCAAGACGACCTTCGCATACTGTGGAACGCATCTCACACCAAAGACGGCCCTCGGCAGACGACGGTCCCGTGGTTCTCCTCACTTCGAAACTCCCACGGGCAACTCCGCGTTAACAGGTTATGAGTGATTCGAGATCCTCCAACATGGAAGCCCTGTGGGTCCAGTCTTATTTGCGGATTGCGGATTGCCGCTTGTACTCACAATGAACCCCTCATCCAGACGGCAAGCGATCTCCGAGGAACCCGCTCCCGTTCGCATCGCCAGCAAACCCAAAGGCGTTGTCGGCCGAGCGCACAAAGTGATCGATCTGGAATCCGACGATGATACACCTCAACTGCTGCCACCGAACGCTCAGGAGATCATCAACTTGACAGCCAGGTGACTTCGGATCCTCTGCATTGTTGTTCTCCCCCTCTCTGACCGATTCCCTAGCCCTGCGCTTCCTCTCAGACCAAGCAAGTTGCAACCTCGAGCAGATGACTTTTTCGGCCACGTTCGAAGCCTACCGAAACCAAGCAGCGTTCGCGGGACGTCTAAGCTGCAATTTGACCGGACCCTCATCCAGCCCAGGACGTCGGCGGCACATCCTATCCAGAAACACCCCAACATGACGGCCAAAGGCGATCCATACGCTCCCTTTCGACCGCCTGGTCCGGCTAATGCAACAACCCAAGTCCGCTCCGACTTCAACAATTACATCCGACCCGCCACCGGAGGCTTTCCCTCCCCCGCACGACCGGGCACCACATCAACGAGCCACAGCGCTTTTGCAAATAAGCCCGTGCCTCCGGCGCGAAACGACTGGCCAGCCAATATTGCGAATCGATTCCTGCCCAAGGCGGCGACGGGCCTCGCGTCGACATCGAGTCCACTCGATCCCGACGAAGAGACGGAGGACTTTGCAGTGGCGCTCAACAGCGTACAGCTTCAAGCGGCAGACTATGAGAGGGTTTCGAGTTCCGAGGCGGATGAACATATGCGCGAGTTACTATCCGGCGCTGTAGGCGATGGTGAGGAGGAGGCGGAGGGCATGGAGGAAGGAGAGGATATCGTGGAAGGCTTCGTAAAGGGAATCAGACTGATGCCGCATCAGGTCAGAGGTGTCAAGTGGATGAGACAGAGGGAGAAGAATAAGCGGTATGGAGGCATTCTGGCAGACGTGAGTGTTCCGGTCACCCCTCGATAGTCGGATCACTGAGAAGAGACATGCCTGCAGGACATGGGTCTCGGGAAGACGGTACAGACTCTGGCGCGGATCGTGGAAGGAGTAGCGACACCATCGGAAATCAAGGCAGGCTATAAAGGAGGTACATTGTGCGTTCAGACCGCATAGGCTGGAGAGACTAGGCATGATAAGGCTGACGAGGTACCAATACTTGTTCTAGGATCGTCGCGCCTCTGTGAGTAGCACGATAAGGTCGCCAAGCTGACTCATCTGAACACCTCTTGCAAAGAGCTGTGATGGAGCAATGGGCAAAGGAAGCCAAGAGCAAGACAATACCAGGTAGACTCAAGGTGACGACTCATCACGGTCCCCATCGAACGCGCGGTAAGCAGCCGATATAAAGCGATATCCTCAAATTATAGCTCAAATTGTTCTCAGAACCCTCCAAACTTGAGAAATTCGACATTGTGGCAAGTAGCGAAGATCAGGCGCCACAATCAAGTCTCACCCTTTCAAAATCAGATCACCACCTTCCAAACCCTGGCATCCGAACACGGCGCGAAAATTAGCTTCGCGGCATCTCGCTCGTCTGACAAGAACGGCGACTTGTCATCCGATGAGGAGGATTCGGATGGCGACCGATTCGGCAAGCCGGTAAAGAAGCCAGTCAAGAAAACGACGAAGAAAGTAGGAGGCGCTTCAGCTTTGTTTGGCGTCAAGTGGCTGAGAGTCGTGATTGGTGAGTCTGTACCTGGAATGAGGGATGGGAACGGGAGAGCCGACGTCCGATACCATTCCTGTTAGACGAGGCGCAGAATATCAAGAATCGTAATACCAAAGCAGCAAAGGCGGCCGTTGCTCTACAAGCTAAATATCGATGGTGCTTGACTGGGTATGTTCTTGATGACTAAGAACTCCATCCTCGTCGTCCCTAATGGCTTTCGCTCTCTCAATACGTAGTACGCCAATCCAGGTAAATTCGAACCCCTGTAGTATGCGCCATGCACCACTGACGCTCTGTAGAACAACGTGGAGGAACTCTTCTCGCTGTTCCAGTTCCTCCGAGCCCGACCACTAGATGACTGGCAGCTTTTCCGAGAACGAATTATAGCGCCAGTCAAAGAAGGTCGGACAAAGCTGGCAATGAAGAGACTACATGTAAGCATGCATACCTGACATATGGCCTCGAATCCTGATCAAGCTCCACCCGACTAGGCCGTTCTGAAAGCGGTGATGTTGAGGCGAACCAAGGATGCCACAATTGGTATGGCGACGCTTGCGCACTTTGGCTATCTCGGACCCGCTGATTTGCTTACCCTTCGCTACAGACGGAAAGCCAATTCTGAATCTGCCGAAGCGGACTGTCGAGGTAGTCTCGTGCTTCTTCGACCCTGCCGAGCGAGAATTCTATGATGCCTTCGAGAAAAAGCAAGAATTGACTTTTAACAAGGTGAGATGATCGATTGCCGTACCTAAGGATGACCGGCTGATCAGTCCTATGAGCAGTTTCTCAAGGCAGGAACTGCCCTTTCCAACTACACTTCGGTTTTGACAATGTTGCTGCGATTGCGTCAGGGTGAGTAACATTCATGCAAAAGAATGCGATATCTTCTGCTTAAAATTACTCAGCATGCTGTCACCCTGCTCTGGTCACGGCCTCGCTGGACCAGGACAAGGACGCTATCATCAACTCTACAGCGCCGAAGAGTGATGACCAGGATGCCGATGATCTTGCGGCCCTGCTGGGCGGGATTGGACTTGAAGGGGGCAAGCAAGCCAAATGTGACATGTGTTTCTCGCCGTGAGTTATTCTAGCTGCGATGAAGATTGATCTGATAATCTACCTTCGATACTGCAGCATAGCCGACGCGAGAGACCGTCACTGCGAAGACTGCGCTCGCATCGCACGTAAAGCGCGAGCCCAATCCGAGGGTTTTCAGGGCTCAGGTCTCCCGCCGAGCAGTGCCAAGATAAGAATGATGCTCAAGCTCTTGGAATCAATCAAGACGAGATCCGGCGGAAAGGAGAAGACCATAATCTTCTCGCAGGTCAGTAGCGTCGAAGTCCACCACAAACAGATACCGCGTTAACATGATCCTCCCAATAGTTCACTTCCTTTTTGAACTTAATCGAGCCGTTCCTAAGACGGGAGGGTATCAAATATGTCAGATGTGAGTTGCAAGAGTTAGCAAGAGCAACCTGGTTTCTGACCATCAGCGAACGCAGATGACGGCTCGATGACAAATGATAAGCGACAGGTTGCGCTCGAGGCTATCAAGAATGATCCCCGAGTCGCTGTCATTCTTATATCCTTCAAGGCAGGGAGCACGGGTCTTAATCTGACGTGCTGTAACAATGTCATCTTGCTGGATTTGTGGTGGTAAGTCGCGTGGAAAGTACTTCCCGAAGACCCACAGTCGGCTCACGCAGAAATGTCGATTCGTTTAGGAATCCTGCGTAAATACTTATATCGTTAGATGGTTTGTATCGGCCCACTGACATACTTGCACCTTATAGTCTCGAAGACCAGGCGTTTGATCGAGCACATCGGTGAGCGAGGTCGTGTCAAGAGTCCTTGATGGCAAATCTGATGTGTCTCATCGGTCATGCAGACTGGGCCAAAAGTTGGATGTCAACATCTTCAAGTTGACCATCCATGAGTCTGTTGAGGATCGAATATTGACGGTTCGTCCAGACTGATCGGCGTCTTGTCAACGGGCTGATGCCGATATGTTGAACAGCTACAGAATGTGAAGCGGGAATTGGCAGCCGCAGCCTTGTCTGGACAAGCCAGCAAGAATATGAAGCTCACGCTGAACGACATGATCGGTGCGTGTCGCATTTGTAGCAGCCTCCCAGACTACTTCCAAAGCATGTCCGACCTGACTGTCCGCCATTCGTTTCTCTTTTCTAGATCTCTTCCGCAGAAATCACCGTCAGGACAGCCCAGAATAGGAGTTCATCTACTTCGGACAACATTCATTCGCCACCAGCCTTGTACTTTATCGGTTGTATACCTCTAGTTTACCTGCCTACAAGATTGAAAGGCTATATTGTTCGCGTGCCGTGGCTGTCTTGTTTTGATTATTCTGATGATCGCCCTCAGATGTGCATTCGTCGAGAACGAAAGGGAAGAAACTGTGACCATACTGTAGGAGAAATCGAGGCCTATCCATTAAAGGGCTGGACAATCCAACACTAAGCTGATCAAGTTGTTCAACAGACCAGAGCTCGCTCGAGTCAGCAAGCTTTCTAGATTTGCAAAAGGCTCGACTCACAAATCACAAGAAAGCTCACACACAGCTTCACAACCGAACCGTGTCTCAAAGGAGAGACCAAGCATCAGGCACGTGCTTCGAATTCTGATTTGCATTCCCGGTTAGCCGGCATGTGCCGACATGAAGGTGGAGATAGCTACCGACAACTTGCCGACATGACAGCCAATCAATCAAGCTAAGACCCGACCCAACCCCATAGCGAAAGCTGCGGAACGATATTTTGCGGCAGCTTTGATATCAGGATGAGAAAGCTGGGTTGGCAGCTTATGGTGTATCTTTCTGCGGGTCGCAGCCGTGAGAAGTTTAACGGAGACGGGGGACTAGGGGAGAAGCTGATAGGATACGATATGCGTTACCATACATTCATCATCCATCATGGGAAAATCTAACGGACGCGAAGCTGGAAGCGATGAGATGCAGCGGACAACACGGCCGTGAAATGGCTACGTGCATTGGCGAATGCTACGCTACTGTATTCACTATCTAGCTCACTATCTCCAGCAAATTCCAGTCCCCAGCAACGTTTTCAGCGAGAAAACTGCGTCCTGCAATCGATTCCGCTAGCGTTGATCCCGAGGCGACAAACCTGTGAGTCCCCGCGGTAACGTCTAAGCTAACGTCCACCGCATCGCTGGCACTACACCATGATCATCTCGTCCTATCACCGGCTCTAGAGGGGTCAGAGAAGGACAGATAGTGGGCTTGGCCAGTGAAGCTTGGTAGTCAGCCAGTCAAGATGCTGGGCTTACATGTAGGCTGAAGTTGCTGTTGAAGCCGTCCGGTAAATCCGTTGTTCTATTTAATTCTCTTTAAGTTAAAGTAGGCTTCAAGCATGGATCAACTTGTTCATTGGTAATTTTCTGCGTCGTGCGGCCTTGCAAACCAGATGGGGTTCCCTTGACTGATTCACCCGTCACTGCTGTTCTGCTTTCCGCCCCTGCGGATTCTGCGTTCGAAGAAGCCACCTTGAGAGAGTCATGCGAATCTCCCATCGCCGCACAGCTCATTCGGCATCTCCTCAAAGTTCTACAACGGATCTCCTGATAGCTTGAGAGTGGAAGCTGAAGGAATCTGCCATGAGAGAATACTGAAAAGATAAACATCCGCCGCCGGGAGATCAAGCTGAGAGTCGAATTTTCTGAAACTCTTCAGCTGACTCTTCGATAGAGACTGGCGAGCCATAATCTGCCATGGGTCCAGCTGCTAGCCATCCACCAACTTGCTATCTGCTGTCTTGTCACCGAGGCTTTCCGTTGAACATTCTTGTCAAATTGTGAGCACTTGGACTGCTTGCTTACAGCTTTGCTCAGTGCCGCCGACACCGCCGAAGATAGCTGAACGGGCGGGATCTGCGACCGGCGACTATTTCCCGATCGCATCACGCTATCGTGCTAGCTATCGTGCCGCACGGTTGACAAACCTTTGCATTCTGAAGAATTTCCCCCGTGCATACCTGAACTGCCAGATACTGCCCCGATAGACTTTTCGAGGACCCTTTCACATCTCGCAGGCACGGGCACAGCAATACGAGCTGCAGATTAGACACTAGCTAGCCCATCTGCTTCAGCTTGTGTCTCCACTTGTCCCCGTGTGCGGTCCGGATCTCCAAGCCGCCGCGATTTATCCGGGTATTGGCGGTAATCCACAACGCACACCATCGTTCGACGTAACACCTGTCCAGTCTCACTCAGCACTTTTGGGACACTTCACCGCCGAATACCAGAAATCGCGACGCCGAATGCGATGACCGAACCCATCGACCCCGCTTACGGTCAGCAGACTGCCGGTCAGACCTCCTCTTCCGGTTCGTGTCAACCCATACAGGTCATCGGATTCGACGTTGAAGAGCCACAAGGCGCAGTCATACCACGTCGTAGGAGCAGTGCATCTTCGCAGAAAGCCGCTCAGAACCGAACCTTGGTCCGCAATCTGGCCAAGGCCTCGAGTGCTGCATCGACGCCCTCGATCCCGCAAGGCATGCCCGTGGATCAGTTTAGTGAGGCAATCTCTCCGTCTGCGCAGCCAACCACTGTCCATCACGTACAACCAAGGAAAGCAAAATCATCAATCTCGCAAACGTCGGCTGGAAACACGGCAGCGCCCATGCTCGAGCCTCCAGTGTCACCAGGCGTCGTTGGCCTCTCCTCGGGATCTGAAGCAGGAGGATCTTCGTGTCCGAGTGGATATCGCAGTGGCAGCGATGGAATCACGACATACGGCGCAGCTTACAGTACAGCACCGACGAGCGTCAACAACACGGCCGCGTCTACACCGGGTCATGGAGCGCTCTCTGGCAAATTTCCACCAAAGATACAGCAATCGCCCGCACCAGGCAACATGTCGAATCCATCTGCTCTCGGCAATGAACCGTACGCTGCATCGCAACCGGGTGCGAGTAGGCTAGCTCAGGCTGCGGTCGCAAACATGGTGAAAAGAGGGATGGTTATCGGCCAGGGCAATTCCGGTAATGAGACTGATGGAGCAGATCATCCTCTGAGCGAGAGGGCATTGTCCAAGAGGTAAGTAATGTACTTTCTCGACCGAGTGACTTCCGATTGATGTTCTATCCCAATAGGGGATATCAATCGCATATCTTGTTCAATCACGTGTTCCATCTGGAAAACAGGTGGTCTGGATTGCGGGAACTTGGCCAAGGCGCATATGGCCTAGTTATTTCGGCGCAAGATTCGCTCAGTGGGGAAACGATCGCCATCAAAATGCTCACACGCGTGTTCGACAAGGCGATTCTGGCGAGGCGCTGTCTGCGAGAAATCACGTTGCTCAGGCATCTGAACGGTCATGAGAACGTAAGTTGTGCAACTGCACCCATCCCCGACCTATCTGACTTCACTTTTCCGACTTAGATCACGGGCCTGATAGATCTGGACGTTGTCATTGACGATTTTAATGAGATGTGAGTGTGACGAAAAGCATAAGCCATACCGAAGCTGATGCAAGACTTTTAGATACATGTTCATCGAAGTAAGTCGACAGAGCTGCCGATATGTACTCAGTAATCTTACACTCGCCTGTGCCACTCGTACTAGCCCATGGAAGGTGAGCTCTCTGATTCGCGAGTCCGCAATAGGAACCGACCTCTGTGAACAGCCGATTTGCATCAAATCATCAGATCCGGACAAAAGTTGTCGAATTCGCATATTCAGTATTTCCTATACCAGATCCTGCGAGGAATGAAGGCAAGATGCGCGTTGGAATTGTCATTCGTCTTTCTAATACCGCGTCGAACAGTACATTCATTCCGCCAACGTGATTCATCGCGATCTCAAGCCCGGAAACCTCTTGGTCAACGCCGACTGCGAGTTGAAAATCTGCGACTTTGGACTTGCACGTGGATTTAGACCCGACCCGACCGAGTGGGATCCCAATTCTCAGGGCCCTGGAGGACCCATGACAGAATATGTGGCCACACGATGGTAGTAAGTT
The DNA here is from genome assembly GCA_023628075.1 of Naganishia sp. PG3902-1. NCBI lineage: Eukaryota > Fungi > Basidiomycota > Tremellomycetes > Filobasidiales > Filobasidiaceae > Naganishia > Naganishia sp. PG3902-1. Next base: position 428,836 of record JAMALH010000008.1, read on the forward strand.
GAAGTAGCCTGCCGGACGAATGTACAGGTTTCTGACGGGAGGACGTTCAGCCGCGCACCGGAAATCATGCTGTCTTACAAGAGGTATTCCACCGGAAGTGAGTCCGCTTGAGAGATATCCGTCCGTTCATATCTCTGACCAGTCTCTTAGTCGATGTTTGGTCTATTGGATGCATTCTGGCGGAACTGCTAGGCGGGAAACCCATTTTCAAGGGCAAAGAGTGCGTGATGGGAGCAACGCTGCCCAGATTCAAGATTCAACTGACGTGTCTTCGGTCATAGCTATATTGAGCAATTGAACTTGATATTGCAAACATTGGGAATGCCAGACGACGCTACTTTGATGGCCATCGGGAGCGAAAAGGTAAACGCATTCTCACCTAGCGGTGCCGCGAACCAATTGACACATTTACCTTCCAGGCTTGTGCGTACATCCGAACATTACCAGTGTACGAGAAAATCCCATTCGAGACCTTGTACCCCGATGCCGATCCGGAAGGTGCGTCTCTCTACTTTCCTTACCTCGGATAAGCCTAATCTTTCGTTCCCTAGCGCTCGACCTGTTGGAAAAGCTTTTGCGATTTGACCCTGCCGAGCGAATATCTGTTGCCGAAGCGCTCAAACACCCATACATGGCCCCGTATCACGACGAAACAGACGAGCCGGATTGCCCAACGGTTTTCGACAAGTGGGAAGAGGTCGAGGGGACACATACCTTGGAAGATTTCAAGCAGATTATCCGGAACGAGGTGGAGGAATTCAGAAAGGAAGTTCGGACAGTGGAGGAATGGGAGGGGCAGTCGGATTCGGAAGTCAGGAGGCCAGATGCGATCAGCGAGGAGGACGTGAACACCGAGGAAGTAGAGGCCACCGATAGCCCGACTCGGACAGGCGAGTGGGAGGAACAAGCCGTACACGAGGAGCCGAGTGCCACATCGACACCGGCAGGATCTGGAAACGCGTCCCTCGAGGGCACTCCGCGCGGCTCAATTTCTCATGGCCAGGCCTCGTCGAGCCCAGCCAAGCGCGTACTCGACAAGGCAGCATCTTCGACACCCAAAATGGCCATCTCGCCGAGGAGTGATGGGGATCGAGGCAGATCGGTCGGATCTAGTCAACCGCCGTCATCATCGACGTCCCGCAATGGTCGACGGCGTTCATCTGCTGGTCTCACGGATCCATTCACACGGAGGCCCGTGTCGATGTTTGGCCTGGGTTTGGGAATGTCGGGAATGACTGCCTTGGATGGGAGCATACCGGTGGCTGGCGGTGCAGCGGGAGAAGGACCGGGTATTTCGGCGTCGCTTCCGCGCTCGCATGGCAAACGCGCCTCCATCTCTGGAGACCTTGAGCATCGATTCAGCAAGTCGCGGACGTCATCGACATCCTCAGCTGTGCGACCGCTCGTGCGAACGCTTAGCTCGCTATCTATGGCGGACTTGCCGTTAATACATCATCAGAACACGGCTGACCCGCCGCCAATGAGCGTCTCGCCAGCCGATGCTCCGCCGAGCGAGGTAGGTTGCGAGATGCATCTGCGGAACTTGATTGATACTGATCTCATTACAGGCTCCGCTCACCTTTGGCAAAGGCTCACGTCCCCCGACATCTCGACACCATTCTCGCGAGAAAGAGCATTTCCCGGAAGCCACTGAGGACCTCCAGTCATAGGGCTACCATTTCACGACAACGACCTCACAGCACCACTTCAGCATGTACGGCACGAGAAGCTGCGTACGATTTCACGTCTAGGCATCATTCAGTTGTATAATAGTTCAATCAGACCGAGTATGATGGATACGAGATGAGGATCGCGGGCGTATCCACTGCCGTATCCCTTGAAGGCAAGACGATGAGTTCTTTTCATTCTCCGCCTCTCTTTTGCGTACTTGTAGTTCAGCCCCACCCTTTGCGAGACTGAGGGAGAGCTCTGACGGTGACACCGGGTTTGCGGATTCCCTGATCAGGAAATTTTTCGTCTGCTGGACCGACATTCGCTTACCTAATGCATGAGCCTCACCTCGCTGCGTTTTGAATTTGTTTCATCTGGTTATTATGGTGCTGTTTGCCCGGATTGTCTGTGTCAACTCTCCCTTATCGACTCTGCGAGCTAGACACAGAGAGGACGAGGCACTGGCCAGACCGAGGGCTCGCATATTCGACAACCACGCCGCACGAACACCGCCCCGACTTTGGCCCCAGCAAGATCGCTTGCATTTCCGTTAAACAGGTCACGTTTTCTCAAGACAACTCAGGTCAGGTGACCTGCGACGAACCGCTGGGTGTTTACGTTTCTGACGTTCAGGAGGGAATGCGTACTGCCGAATAGGCGGATAGTCAGAGCAGAGGTATGTCATTCAGAGAAGACTTGAATGGAGACACGATCTCGCCTTATCTGCATGAAGCCGTGATTTGTCGACACTATGCATTCATGCGGTTTCCTTCTCACAACGTTTCAATTGCCCCTTCTTACTGACGACCGGTCATACAGTAACTTGAATTGCAATTGGTCTTTGGCAACAGTAATCAAAGACAATGGAAGGACAGCAACCTGTGGCCCCGTTTCCCATGTCGACCACAGATTTCCCGCCTGAACAAAGCATCAACGATGAGGCGAGTCGGCACGGCGCTAGCCCCTCTCCCCATCCTAACACCTGATTTTCGCAGGCACGAGAGGCTGTGAATAGACTCGCCATCTTGGCAGAGCATTCAGTGGGAAATCTACAAGCCAGCGAGCAGCATGTATTGTACGAGCCCGAGAATCCCGCACAACATCACGACCTACACGGTAAGCACGTCGAGCGCCTTTTCCTCGATGAACACTGATCGGAACAGCAGCCGGAAGGGAGCACGAGGAGCCACATCACCAGCAGATTGAACAAGAGCACGAGCAACAGCATCACATGGACCCGGAATTACACGACCCGCAACAACAGCAACAGCATCTCCCTCCATCCATGACAGATGCCCTCGACCAGCAAAACCTTGATGAACAACATCTCCGTCACGCCGAGGGCTTGCTCTCATTTGCAAACGAGAACGTCGGCAACGAGTACTATGCGAGTCAGTCGGACAACTTGTCACGGATGCTGGAAGCGCAAACGGTGGACACGCTGGGCGCCGAGGGGGCCAATGACCTGGAAAGCGGTGCGCATGCCGGCGGGGAACTTGACGAGAACGGCTATCCGCTGGATCCGGGGCTCAATGGCAACTTGTACAGTGCGCAGGAGGCCCAGCATGCGGCCTTGATGGCGGCGGAACATGGCGGACACATGATGGACGGAGTCGACGGTATGGATGATTACCATTCGGCCGGATCAAGTGGCATGAGGATGGACAGCAGCCGAAAACGAAAGCGCACAGCCAAGGAGACTGTTCCGGCGGAAGCCGCCAAATTGAAGAAGGATGTTCATGTAAGTGCGGTGATGAGCCTGGTAAAGCGGATCCTGACCCTTTTTATAGAAAGAAGTCGAGCGCAAGCGACGAGCGGTTATAAACGACGGGGTCGCGGCCATCGCTGCCGTCTTGCCGACGAATGAAAAGCAAAAGGGCATGATTCTTGCGCAGGCGGCACAATACATCCGGCAATTGCAAGAAAACGAGCGAATCAACACCAACAGTTGGGCAGAGGAAAAGGGAATGCTGGAGCAGGATATCGCGGACCTTCGCGTGCGTTGTCTTTTTTGCGTACAGGGACGTGTCAACTGATTGTCCAACAGTCCCAGCTGCAGCACACGCAGGCCCGGCTCGAACAAGAGCACGCGCACTTTGAGCGCATCGATCTCGCGTGGCGTGAAGCCGAGGAACGCGCGGCCAACTTGCAGAGCGAGCTGGAGCGCGTCAGACGGCGCCTGACGGGCGGAGATGATGCGGACGGCGCCGGAGGGGAGCCTCATGAGGGCGATCATGATGGACTCGAGGAGACGATGGATAATGGCGAGGAGTTTGCGATCGAGGCGGCCGAGGGGATGACTGATGGCCCGGAGGGGGCGAGTCCGGAGCATGCGCATGGGGAACAGATGCATGTGGGATATGCGCAGTGAACAGTAATATGTACACGGTTTCTTTCGGTTGTAGCTCATGCGATGATATTGTTGAATGTACTGTCAATACCACATGGAGAGACTCCACGCTACGCCATCGCCTTCGCTGCGCATTGCATGCCACCTGGTGATGCCGAGTCGGGGGGGATCATCAGTACTCGTGTGCCTCGAGACAGCCGGCAACGCAACGTACCACTTGGGCGGCATAAGCAGCATATCCCCGGGCTGCAACACGGCCTCGCGGCTCTCAGGCCACGCGCGGTCGTAAAACCTTTCGTACCGGGCCTCGTACGCCTTGCCGAGACGCCGATCCGGATTCGCAAAGATAGGGACGCGCGAGGTGTTGGTAGTGTAGGATGTGACGACGTTGTCTTCCTCGTTGTTTTCGCCCTCCGAGACGGAGGCGTCTTCTGCCGACGCGGCGCGGCGCTCGGGAAAGGCATCCATGGCGTCGGCGACGTGTGGCGGCGCGAGCCAGACGCGTTTGGTGCCGAGGATTTGCAGGTAGCAGTTGAAGTAGGGGTCCTGCCAGGGGACGTGGTCAGCTTACGCAAGGGAACGAACCCCATGGACGCGTGCGAAAAGAAATGCGCCTGTGTGCGTACCGTGTGCGCGGGACTAGCGACGCCGCTCGTCACCTCACGCCCATGCGTCCCGCCGCCACTTCCCACCCAGACGTTCATGACCAATCCTTGCTCATTTCCCGGCGGCTCGTACGGCTTGCCGTCGTGCATGGACGGCGCCGTGTATATGTAGTCTGGCAAGGGCCCGATATCCCTGCGGAGGGAGGGGAACTGGGCGAGGAGGTCATGTTGCGCCAGGTACACCGGTTGATCCCGAGGTAGATCGTCCTCGCCGTCGTCGGCAGAGGAGACGGCGACGGGGGCGTCACAGAGTCCCGTTAAATCGTACCCGACCCGCCTCAAGAACACCTCGAACGGCACGACGCGTTGACCCCATTCCCGATCGGTATACGACGCGCCAATCTCGACGGGTACGTACCGGCCCGGTCCTGCACGCGACAGGAGGTATGCCGGGCTGGCCCAGAGGCGGTTGGCGGGGCATGAGAAAGGGTCGAGGTAGGCCCGGAGGATGATGGGTGTTGCTGGGGGAACGAGCGGCGGGGAGGAAGGGGACGGGATGGGAAGGGGCGCGTAGTGGATGGCTGGCGGTGTGAGTGCGGATGTTTTACGGCGTTTGCGCGATGTCGACGGGTTGAGATCGTCGTCGTCGTCGTGGTGGTCATCGTCGTCAACGACATCACGCTCCGCCATCCGCGCAAACCTCTGCACGTGCTCGTGCGCAAACACCCGCTGCACCCACGTAATCAGCTCGGCCACGTATTCTTCCCTCTCGGGCCCGACCGCCCCGGCGACGATGATCACCATATCGAGCCACCGGACCCATGTCTTCCACTCGGCCCCTGATCCCGGCTCATGGCCCTGTATGCGCGCCAGGACGAGCGCGAGCGTGGCGTCTGTGTAGAGACGGAGCCATTCGGGCGTGACGGCGTGGAAGGGCAGCGTGTTGATTTTCCGGTGGGCGAGATGGCGGAGCGTGGTGAGTGCGTCTGTGGGGTCCCGCTGTGGGGTGGCAGGCGGGCTGAGGAGGGCGGTGAGGGATGCGTGGAGGAGGCCGAGGACGGAGGGCGCGCAGCGGTGGAGGGCTGGGCGGGGCAGGGTGAGCGCGGGAAGCGGGGGAGGGCGCAGGCACGTGCGGGGGGCGTACGGTCGTGCGGGTGTTTGTGCAGGAGACGCCGCGCGAGGGATGCGATCGGGGAGGGCGGGCCGAGGTGGGACATGGCGTGCATGCCGAGGCAGGGCGGGCGTGTTTCACCAGAAGAGGGGCATCGCAGCCGGTCGTGGATTGATGGAAGACTCCCAAGGGCTGGATCCGCTCCTGTCTCACTCGCTCGGCAACCCAACGGCTTCCGATCGAGCGTTACGTAATCACTCCCACTCTGGGCAGCCAATCTCATGACCTCATTCGGCCCTCCATTCCCGGCTCGTCTTGCTCTTGCTTGAACGGATCCAGTCCCGTCATTCTCCCGTTTGACTGCAATCCAGACGACCATGTCCGCACCATCGACAACAACGCCGCACGTGACGACGACGACGGGGGCCGGGGCGGGGGCCGGGGCGGGGGTGGCGGCAGGAGGAGGGAAGAGGAGGGGAAAGCATCATCATCGGGTGGCAGGGCAGTTGAGTTCGAATTCGAGTAGGGATGCGAGTGAGGAGGTGAGTTCGAGCGAGCGAAGCGAGAATACCAGCGCCGCAGGCAAGGAACCCCGAGCGCGCCGTAGGGCGCGCGAGAATCCCTCGAGCCGAGGAGCAGAGCGACGACGGCGAGCGTTGCCCGAGAGAAGCGAGACTACCTCGAGCGAAGCGAGAATACCCGCGCCGTAGGGCGCGCGAGAATCCCACGACGCGAGGCCGTCCCACGACGGCTGAGTATCAGTCTCGCTCGCCAGCAACACCACCTCGAACAGAGCCAAGATCTATCCTCGTCGAGCGGAGCGAGGCTCGCTATCACTGCTCATCAAGCCCAAGCGGCATCATCAGCTCACGCGACAGAATCTCGCGATCATCCCCAGGATGGCCAAGCACAAGCAACACAGATCACACAGCTTTGCAGCTGACGACTGCAGCGGAAGCGAGAGATCCTCGTCGCCGCACGTCGACGCCTCCTGCAGCGCAAGCGAGAAATCCTCGTCGGCGCACGTCGACGCCTTTGATGAGGCGTTTCCGAGCCGAACGATGAATCTCTGGCTTCCAACATGGCAATCGACGACGATTCGTCTCAGGCGTACTTTTGCGATTCCAACGAGTTTCATATAACACAAGTTGCCGTTAACTCACGACGGCATTGGACGCCTTGGCGACAGTGTCCAGAGATGGCCAACAGGGCTGCGCCATAAACAGCGTAAACAAGGATTGAATCTGGGTCTCATCCGTCTCTCCCTAGGACAATGACGAAGAACAGACAGACGACGCCGCATCGACCGTGTACACTCATTCACCCTTGACGCCGGCCTCAATGACGGCGACGACCGGCGAGACGAGCCATCTCGGCAAGGCTGCCGCGACGACCCCTCACGCGACGCACCAACGTCTCGTCGAGTTGAGCCACGCCAGAGTTGCAGGCGCCAGCAGCGGGGAAAGCGATGCGTACGGCAGCGAGGCTGTGGATTCGCCGACGTGAGTCGTCGAGGTTGACGGTTTTCGACATGACTAACGCCACACAGGTATGACGGCGACATCGAGAGTTCATCCGTCCACAACGCGTTCACGCAGCAGGAACCGCCAATGACGTTGCCCGACGCATCTACGCCCGTGCCCGCCGTCGATCCCGAAAACGACATCCACCCGACGCCGCGCGACGTCATTTCTCATCCGCTGCCGCCGTCGCGTCACGCTGACGCACCGGCTCAGGCCTCACCGCCGAGCGCCGTTTCCCTTTCGCCGAGCTATGCTTCTTTGCGTCCGCTCTCGAGCGACGCCGGCCCGCCCAAGATGACGGAACCGCCACACCTTCTCCCTCTGGACGATATCCGGGCGTTTGTCCGTCGTGCGATCGAAGGTCGAGGCCAAGAGGACGGCGTCGTCCGCAACTGGCGTACCAATGAGCCGCCCGCGGATCGCCCCGTGCGGATCTACGCGGACGGCGTGTACGATCTCTTCCACTTTGGGCACGCGCTGCAGCTGCGCCAGGCCAAGCTTTCGTTTGAAAACGTGCACTTGCTCGTCGGCGTGTGTTCGGATGACTTGTGCGCCGAGCACAAAAGCGCGCCCGCCATGACGCACGCCGAGCGGTGCGAGGGCGTCAAGCATTGTCGCTGGGCGGACGAAGTCGTGCCGGATGCGCCGTGGCAGATCGATCAGGCGTTTATCGATCGATATCGGATTGACTATGTCGCGCATGACGAGATGGTGTACCCGACCAAGGGCGTCGTGGATGTGTATGATTTCGTCAAGAAGCAGGGTGAGCGAGCTCTTTCTGCCAACTCTCCTCGATGCTGATGACACCGCCGCCAGGCCGATTCCTCCCGACGCGCCGCACCCCGTGTATCTCTACCTCGGACCTGCTCGAGCGCATCGTTCGCGGCTACCGCGACGGCTTTTTCGATTCCAAGCTGGAGAAAAATGGGCACCCAGAGCTGATGGCGAGCGACGTCGACTGGGATTCGAGCGCGAGTGTCGAGAGGCAGGAATTCCGAAGGCGCAGCCGGGCCAAGGGCGCTGGCGCGCATCAGGCCGAGGGAGGCGTGCAGGCGCTCGTGAGGGGCGTCAAGGAGTTGGTGACGGGGGAGAAGTGAGCGGTTGTAAAATGCTAGCCTGGCCCAAGAGGCGTGTAGAAATAAAACACATCCATGGCAGCCACGGTGGATCTCTCCGCAGAAAGTCGCCTCCGAATAGGCGAACCCGGCGTGGGCCCCGAGATAGCCGCGCCGTCTCGATCGCGTCGCAGCTAGCCGAAGCTGCCGCCGGGTTCGCTCGCGGGTGATCAAGGACGCCCGCGCGACGGCACGATCTCGACGGATCGCCCGGTCCCATCGTGCGCCATGCCCGTCACCGCCGCCGCTCTTCAGCTCGTACTCGACCGGTCACGCACACAGGATCCACTCGGCGTCGCGATACGGCATGCCCTCGAGGTAATTGATGGTGTGTTGGATGATTATGGGTGAGTCCGGAGCCGCTGGCGATGTAGGGCAGGGTTGACGGTTCGCCCGCAGGGAGGAACACGTAGCGATGAGCTTCAATGGCGGGAAGGACTGTGAGTTGCTGCGCGTTTTCCGAGTGACACGTTTCCTGAAATCCGCCAGGCACCGTCCTTATTCACCTTCTCGCCGCGGCGCTCTACCGCCGGCATCCATCACACGCCACTCGCGATCCGCCCTACCCAACGCCCATTCCAGCGCTCTACATCACTGCGCCCCTGCCCTTCTCCGCGCTTGACGCATTCGTGCACACTTCGGCAGACTGGTACGGCCTCGATCTTATCCGGTACGGCGGCGGAATGAAGCGTGCCCTTGCGGAATTCCAGGCGTCGGACAAGGGTCGCGGCGTCAGGGCCTTTTTCGTCGGCACGCGCAGGGGGGATCCGCATGGCGCGAGGCTGGGCGAGCGCACGCCGACGGACGAAGGATGGCCGTGTTTCATGCGGGTGCATCCGATCTTGGAGTGGCGGTATGCGGATGTATGGGCGTTTTTGCGCGAGTGTGCCGTGCCGTATTGCGAGTTGTATGACCAAGGGTGAGTTTCCGCGCTCGAGGTATTGCTCGTGGGCTGTTGGGCTGATGATGAATGAATAGGTACACGTCCCTCGGCTCAACGAATAACACCCATCCGAATCCATTCCTTCTTCGTGCGCGAACGGCAGACGGCGATGCACCGGCATACGATCCGGCGTACATGCTCACGGATGAAAGCAAGGAGCGAGCCGGGCGGGATGACGTGCCGGCGCAGCGGACGAGGATAGGGATGGATGGTCGGGCGAACGGAGCCGTGGTGGAGGGCAAGGAGCCATGAGGGCGGGTTGTAGCGGGAAAGACATATACTTATCATTCCGGCGGTATACTGGGCTTCTGGGCGGGGGTTGTTCGGTCTGATGGGAGTTGGGTGTTCGCAGCAGTCTGATCAAGTGACAACGTGTACAGACACGGTCTCCACCGGTCTCGACCCTGCATTCAGAAGAGATCCGCTCTGCACGGACGTCCGCTTGAGCAGGACTGCTCTCGGGCAGGATCAGCAGGGGTCTGCATTTCAGCACAGGCACTGGGCTTGGGCTCATGGAAGATACCAGGTCGCCGCCTGCCCTCCAAGGTCCATCCGCTCAAGGCGAGAGTCGAAATGACGTGTTCCGCGAGCGCGCTGTACCTGCTCGACTGACTGTACCTGAGTGCGGCGTGATGCACCGTTTCATGATATCTCGGGCGTGCAGCTTCCCGTGCTGTCGATCATCTCCTTCGCCACATACCACCCCCAGATCGTCGCCCTCAGCGTCTCTGTCGCCCGCGCTCCTGGGCTTGCAGCAGCAGCAGATACCAGGGCCACGCCGCCCCCGCACACACTCCAACATGTCCGTTCCACCGGCGACCCCGCATGGATCGGCCTCGCCGAAACGACCCGATCCGCTGCCCACAACATCCCTCTCCGATATCGGATCAGAGATCGCACCAGACTATAATCCCGCGCCATCACGCACGATGCCGCCCGTGGAGCTGACGATCGATCATGAGACGACCGAGCGGAATCGGTATCCTCCTTTGGGAACGGAACATAGCCCGTTGAATACGCCCGAGACGGGCTCGGAGATGTCGATGGGATATAGTGCTGGGCTTGGTCATCGTGAAAAGGAGGATCCGACATCGCCTACTGGACTGGAGAAGCTCGGAGCGCTACAGATCGCGGATGATGGCCAGGATCAGACCCACGCTTCGAAGCGAGGAAGCAAGTCCCGATTCGCGTTTGATCTTGAGCCACCGATGGAGGTGAGCAGCTTCGCCGCCCGAGCGCGCAAGCACAACTAACCGTCCTCTCGTCAGGTGGGATCACCGGCCGGCTCAGAGTCCGATCAAGCGCCACGATGGGCGCAGGCGTTGAATCAGGCTCAGACGCGCGCGGAGCGACCCCTCTTTTCCGGGTACAGGATGGGCACCGCCGAGTCGTCTGACGTGCCTTCCGGAAGGACATCTTTGGACTCGAGTAATGCCGCCATCTCATCGCACGAGGATGGCGCGCCCGACGGCGTGGACGGCTTGGGGGAAAGCGCGCAAGGTTTACGGGCGAAGCAACATGACGAAGAAAGCGCAGCGGCTTCCAATGACGGCGAGCACGCCCAGGAGGAATCCGATGATGAAGACTTGGTGCCGCCCATCTTTTCCCGCTCGTATTCGAGTCCTCTGCCGGCGCGCGTCAAGTCGTTTCAGAAACCGTCGAGGCTGTCTAATAGTCCGTTGACGGCAACGCCGCCGCTGCTATCGCATCACGCATCGCAGCAGTCGGTGTCATCAACCGAACTGGTCACGCCGACCGCCCTGCAGACGCTCTCGGCCGAATTATCAGATTCGCTTCAATCCGCTATACAAACGCTGCTGCATCTGTCTCCTCCTCATCTGCTTGATAACGCCAAAGAGCAGTACTCGGGATGCACTGTTCAGCTACCGACAACGAGCCTGAGCGCTCTGTTGACGGCCATGAAGGGACTCAACTATCTATCAGCAAACGTCGCCTCGCTCTGCCAGGACGCGCAGGGACTCCAACTCCAAGACCCGGTCGTTCCCTCGACGGGACCTTCTCATCCACTGGTGACCATCAACGGCAAAGAGCAACGTCGTCCGACACGATCCGATACGGGGATCACGGGCATCCTGGATAGCGCCCGGTCCGCCGAGGACTTCGATATCGGGGAATTGCTGCAGTCGACGGCGGATCTTCTGAGTGGTCAAGCGGCGCAGGCCGGGGTGGAGCTCGTGCTGTTCCATGGCGATGTCGGAATCAAGCACGTGAGCGTGCATGGTGACGGAGAGGGGCTGGGGTACGCGTTGAGTTATGTGAGTCCGGGACTATGTCATTCTGGTTCGTGAGCTCACTTTCGCCCAGGTTCTTCGGCAAATCATCAACGTATGCGAACCTGGAGATACCCTGGAATTTGGGCTGCAGCTCGTTCCACAATCGCCGTCACTGACGCCGCGGATCAATCAACCGCTCACCGCTGCCGAACTCGACGAGACGAAAACTTCCATGTTGGAATCCGATACGAGTGCCGAGCCCGGCATGACGCTGCAGACGAACAAGATTTCCGGGAATGGGCCGCTGCTGTGCACGTTTGATATCGTTCACAACTGTGCAAATCCAGGTAGTCGCAGGACGTCGACAGTGACAACACCCAAAGCCAATGTCCCATTGCAAATGAATCCAGCGGAAGGCGACCGAACGGCGCCAGACGTCGATAGTCTGCTATGCCGACGGATCCTCCGGCACGTCAATGCCACTTTGCGGACGAGAGACCTTCCCGAGGATCCGTCCTACTTTGCCGCGAGCGCCTCGGGAACGCCTCGCGGGAAAACGTACGAGCTTTCGGTACTGCTTGCGCGCGGGGATCCCATTGCAGAGCCGACTTCCTTATCGCCAGAGGAGCAAGCGGAGCGTCAGCCTTTCCCTCAATTGCGCCTGGCTAGAGAACCAACGCTTGATGAGCTGTCGAGGTTTACGGAAACGTTGCGTGGAAAACGCGTGGAGGTTCATGCAAACTTGCGAAGCGTCTTTGCGCGGCACTTGTCGAGCTACCTCGCGGCATGGGGCATGGAAATCTCGCACTTCCCCATCGAGGAAGAGAGCGTTGAGGCTCCTGCCAAGTCGGCAGCCTGGAGGGAGGAGATGAAAGCTTCCGCTGTCACGCCGACCGGCCTCGCAGGCGGGATCATGGGCGTATTGGATACAGTGGCGACCGACAATCTAGGCGTCGGTTCCATCTCGGGCGAGAGGTTCATTATCATCGACGACGATGTTTCGGTTTTGAAGAAGCAACTATTACAGCTTCGAGCCGAAACACCATTGACAACCTCGCGCACGCGGACCTCCAAACGACCAACGCTAGCCGCACGGACACGATCGAGCCCTCAAGTCCGTCAGCTCGGCCATGACTTGAATTTGGGACGTCTGCCTGGTCCGAACGGCTCAAACACGGTCATCATTCACTTCACCAGTCTCGCCAAATACAATCACGTTCGCGATGTGGTCAGTAGTGTACTGGCGATCTCTCCGGGATCATACTTTCAACCCGAGGTGATGGTCATCCCAAAGCCGGTCGGCCCGCGACGATTCTTGACGGCGCTACACACTGCCGTCAATCGACCCATCGTCGATCCCTACTTCACTCCAATTGCGACATCACCACGATCACCAAGCGGCTACTTTACTCCCAAACCCCTCGGAACACAGACACCGTATGAGTCATCGAATTTAGCGCCGCCGTCGATGATCAGTCCAGGAGTAGAACTGGGCCCAAGCCGCAGTAGCGGATCTTGGCCCAATGTCGAAGGACTGCCGGGGGCAGGGTCGACAATCGCACAATCAATCGCCAACACTCCTGGCATCGTATCAACTCCCGCATCGGAATACTTTCAAGAAAGATCGGCATCTGCACAGGGCGATGCCAACTCGAGGGCATCTGGCGTCGTGTTGTCGAGTCCCGACGGGAGGGCTTATGGCATGTATTTCGAACCGCAAATCAGGCTGGAAACCAGTCGACGCAATTCCCTGGGCAACAAGAATGACAAGCGTAGGACTCCACTCAGTAGATCTGTTTCTGCAGCGTCAGTCATCGAGGGAGGCTCTGGTGGCGCTCCTGGAAATGGTGGATCACCTCGTCGCACGTCTGCATTCTCTAGTGGGAGCGCAGACAGTGATGGCCGAAGACTATCTTCTTTACAGACGGTGGAAGAGGATGAACAGAACAGCACCGAAGGAGACATGCCATTGCGTTCGTTGCGACCGGGATCTATTCGCAAAAAGACCCTCACACGGCCACAGGAGCCGATCGGCCGAGATCGCGCCGGTTCTGGCTCTGGCTCCGCGCGTCCCCGTGCGAACAGCAATACGGCGGCAACCGCGCAGAATGACGCACAGGAAGCGACAGCCGCCAACGCCGCCGTCGACGCATCCGTGGGTGACGCTGCTGCAGGTAAGAAGAAAGACGTGGCCCCAAAGCGCAAGGTCGGACTCGGCAAGAAAGCTTCGGGCAAGGGCAAGGAGACGATGGTGGTCCCGCCAATTAATGTCTTGATTGTTGAGGATAATCCAATCAACCAAAATATCTTGTCCACATATCTGCGAAAGAAGAAGATCAAGCATCAGTCCGCCTTTGATGGCAGAGAGGCAGTGGAAAAATGGCGGACAGGAAACTTCCACATCATCCTGGTAGGTCAAAGAGCTCAGCATCGAAAGACGGCACTAACTCGATTTTTTAGATGGATATCCAATTGCCAGTGATGAACGGTCTTGATGCCACAAAGCATATTCGGGACATGGAGAGGTCTAACAATGTTGGCCTATTTCCATCCACGCCCAACTCGGAATCTCGCAACACGCTCAGTCCCGCTATGGAAATGGCTCCCGGAAGCCCCATGCGATCATCAGTAATCATTGTCGCTTTGACCGCCTCCAGTCTAATGCAAGATCGAGTGGAAGCTTTGGCGGCGGGCTGTAACGACTTCCTGACGAAACCTGTGTCTTTGAAATGGTTGGAGAGCAAGATCATTGAGTGGGGATGCATGCAGGTAAGACCGATCGGCGGCCGGCTCGTGAGCCCTACTCATTCCCTTACCTAGGCTCTTATCGACTTTGAAGGGTGGCGACGATGGAGAATAGCTGACCAGCCAGAACAGAAAGCAGCAGAAAATACTAGACTCGCGGTGCAGAACAGCGGCGCTGCTAACGCGAAAAACATCGCGAACCGCCTCAAGATCGTTCCGAAACCGAGATCGAACACCAACAGCAGTGACGAACGAGAGGGAACGCAGCCGGCGACACCGAAGACTCTGGAAACTAGTGGATCTACGGAATGAGGGGAGAGATGCCTCCTCGGATGCAGGACAGTTGATGTGTAATTCAGCATACCGTGTCATCAACGATATCTTAGATGACAGATGCATTGCCGTAAGCCGAATTTGCCAAGCCTCGGCATACCAGGGCGAATTCGTTTAAGGCCGCCTTGATCCGCTGAGGTGTTCTTGATCTAGCGATAGAATCCGGTCAGTCGAGTACGGTAACCAAGCATAAGAGGCCTCACCTCAGCACGGCTTCCTGAAATTTCTTCTTTGCTTCGGGATTCGCCTTTTCTCCTGGGTATCCGGGCTGAAGAAACGTCAGGCGTCGAAAGCTCAACGACCTCCTTATCGGTGCTTACCACATTCATAAGAGTTTCTATCCATGATTTCGCGTTCGTTGGCGTCCTCACGATCACGGCCACCAGTATTTCCGCGAAATTCGGTATCATCGACCTTGGACTCGCCAGCGCGCCACCTGTAATGACGGCTTCCACGATATCTCTACCATGAGCATTGATAAGTGGTTCATACGCTTCTGCGGTCGTTGGGCTGTGCCGCGAAGTGTGCATAATCGCTACCTAGAGTGTACTCAGTTAGTGAGGAAAAGTATGGGGAATCGGGCAGGCGACTTGCCAGAAACTCTATGGCAGAACGTAACGTGAATTGTTCCGGAGAAGAAAGCGACATGACGGCCATTCGCAAGCATGCTGACTGCGTCTCTGGCGGTATCGATACGAAAGCAATGGGGAATTTCGCAATAACCTGTTACAAGCCCATTATTAGCAAAACGGCAACAGCGGCACTCCACCAGTATTCATACCGCTGATGCGTATTTGAAGAAGCTCTCTGCGACGTCTGGGTGCTATAATTTCCAGGTGAGAAGCATTCCAGCCGATTGGCTACCAAGACTCACTGCTTGCAGAGACGCGGGATCGGGAAGCGCTGAGGCAGAAGCCCGTATCAGGACATCGGTGGTCAGAACAGCAACGCGCAGCGTCTCTGCCTGTTCCGCTTTATCCGCCTGTTCTTCGGCAGAGCCTGGTTGTATCTTTCGCTTGAAGAAGGTTGAAGGGGCCATACGGAATATCAAAGCAGTCGCTATCGAGGGCCACAAGGCAGAATAAGACCTCTGTGCAGCAGAACCGATCATATGCAGGAGAGGCGACGGAGGCAGTGATATCAGAGTTTGAAGGGATGGCGAGGCAGTGGTTGCTTTGGTAAAAGCGCTAAGCACCTAAGGAGCAATCGTCAGTCCAGAATGAACAACCAGTACACATTGACTCACGGTTGCCATTTCTGTGTCCTGCGACCAGATTTCCATCACCAGAGAAACAGCTCTCAGTATGCGATCTCGCAGTTGTCGAAGACGACTGTCATTGCGACTACTCTCCAGATTGCGTGCCGTGTCAGCCGTTGCATCGGGATCAAGATCAAACATGTCTTCTTCCGCGGGCGTCAAGCCGTTGGCGGAAGCGGTCAGAGCTTGCAGTTGATGCATAGCTATAGCTCTTGCGGCTTCGGGCGCCTTGGAGTGACTTTAGCATGTATGGCACATACTCGACATTCAGCCTTACTGTCGAAGCCGCATCAAGGCAGTGTTCCAGTTTTTCAATGATGGGCGTCACGATGGTCTATGTAGTCGGATCAGCTCGTGTAGACGTGAGTCAGGGAAAAACTCGCCATAATGGGGTCTACCGCATCCGCTGGCGGGATCGCTTGAAGTACGCTACATATGGCTTCTATGACTTTTATCTGCTGTTCTGCCTGCGGAACTGTTAGAGCATATTCAAGTGGGGAGTAAGGCACTTACCTCCATACCCGCCACCTTCCCATGCAGTGCGCCGAAAGATGCGACGTGCTGTGTCAGATTGCCCCTACACAGATCGCAGATGGCTTTGAGCGCCGAGGCTGCTTCCGGTGCCAGATGCGGTACGTCTAGCGCAGAAACAATGTAGTCCAGCACAAAGGCAACCGAGGCGTTATGATACCTGAACCATTCCTCGTACGCGCCTAACTCAACAATTAGCACCGTTTTACCCCAAATCCGGTGATGACGTACGGATGAGACGAATTGCGGTGAGATATACGGTATCATTCGGATCTCGAGGCAGTCGACCGAATACTTGTGCACTAAACAGTATCGGCAAGACTTTTTCCTCGCCTAGCTCAACTGCTTCAGATGCACATTTGAAGCAATGCAGTGTGACTTCGATGTCCTATCGGCAGATTAATATAAGCCAGCATAAAGGTATGTTTCCAAACGCCATACCGGCCAGGGTGCGGATGATTCCAAATCGCGTAACAAAAGGTCCAGCAGGCCCCGAAGCATATCTCCTCGAACAACGTAGTATCTTGGTCGAAATCAGCATCGGCCCATTCGAAGTCGCCTAGCACTCACGCTGTTACCATAACTTCCCCTGCGTCCCTTCTGTACACCTCGAATGCCTTGCGATCATCTTTCCTCAATCGCGTACCGTCTAGAGGCATCTTCATCTTGACTCGCAGTCTGTCAACAGCTTGAGAAAAGAACGTCTTGGCGATGTTCCAGCTCGGGGATGTGGCATAGTCGGATTGGAAGTCTGGACTTTCCATCAGCTCTTCTTGTATATTCGAGTAGAGCATGAGTGTTTGCTGTTGGATGACGTTAGTATCGAATGATCTGAGTTTGATACAACCTACTTCGCTAATATTTTCGTCGCGTCCCGGCAGCCCAGGAAATGCGGTCAACGATAACACCAATGTCAAAAAGCTTTGAACATCTGGCTGATCAAGTTTTCCGGCCATCCAACTCGCCGAATGTTCAACCAACGCTTCCACGAGTTTGCTAACGGCGGTCAGCTCCTCTGAGTCAGCATCCTCGTCTACGAAAGACGGAATTGAGACACGACTCTGCTTTCCACCTTGCAGGCTCACCTTGAATAGCCCGATTCACTATCTGCGTGCCCCTAACGGCAATCCAGCGCAAGAGCGGTTCCGTAAGGATCTTAGTGGCCTTTCCATCCCGGAAAACGGAATTCGTAAGAACTTCAACAATGGCGGATACCGACTGGACGATGAAAGGTGTATCAAGCAAGGAGTACAGTACAGGGAGAAGTCCAGTGATGTCGCTGGTCAAGAACATTAGTATTCCGGTTATACCGCGCGAAATTATGTACATACTCTGCTGTCAATCCCCAATCAATCCATGCTTCCAAGCATCGGAACGCCGCCGCAGCTTCTCCCTCTTTCTCCTGTGGCGAGCCAGTACCTTGTCCCAAAAGTGCCTCTGTAATAGTTCTTACGACGAGCGGCATCTCCTGGTTGATCGCTCTTGCTACTTCGGATCTGCGGCAGCCTGAGATACTGTCGAACTCGAAGTCGTGTTCTGCGCGACTCACTTTCTAGGTTCAACAAGCGCGCCTCGGCCTATATCACGAATGGCGATGTCGAGCCATTCAAGGATGAGGATCCGGGAGGCATGATGTCCCGCAAGTAAGGAAAGAACCCTGAGAAGGGGATCTGGAAACTGCTTGGGCGTGAGGCGAAGTATCAGGCTTGCTAGCTAATCCCAACGGCGTGAGTACGGCAACATGAGTGATACAACAGCGAACATACTGTGCTGAACAGCTTGCGCAGGACAATCGTATTTTCTGCTCGATACGGCGAGGCGGGAGAGGCGGCTTCGCTCGTCAACCGCAGTTGCTGATCCAGGAGGACCGGTTGCAATTCCGTTGGCAATGTGTCCCTATTCACAGGTAGTTAAGCGTCGCTGTGGATTGAGCCACGGGAAACTTACCAGTCTCTGGCAATCTTGGTTTGAGCATTCTGAGCCCCAAAGAACCTAACAATGGGGCTCTGGCACTCTTCCCATCAGAGAAACGTTTTGGGCAAAACGGGGGAATTCAGCATGACTCACTGGATGGTGTATCAGTCCCTCCGTGAGCCCCCATGCTTGATCCGTCTTCTGCACCTCAATCAGCTGCTTCTGCATCGCTTTTGTGACCTCTGCGTTCCCCGCCATTTCTGGAGCATGCATTTCCAGGATCATCTGCAAACCGGAAGGATGTCAGCAGACATGGATATGCGTGGGATGTGATGCGTACAGCGGCGACTTGGTCCAGGTCCGCCTGGGAGAGAACAGGCATCTGCGACGCCATGATGGAAAGTGTTCCGCCGAGAGACGCTGTGGAGACTGCTATCGCTTCTCACCGGAGTCCATGCGCTGAAGATGATGGCGTTTCAGACTTCTGGATTTGTGAGACCTGTCGCGTTCCGGTGTTCGATCACTTTCTCGGCGCGGTCCCTATCTGACTTTGCATATTCAAGGAACTAGGATCATACAGCTGATCATCTGTCATTTCGAAGCACCGTACATATCATGCAGACCGACGACGCCTCCAATCTATTCCAAACCGACGCAGCTCTCGCGAAATCCGATGCACGCCGCATAAAAGCTCAAAGAGCCAGCAAGATTGGCGATCCGATCTCCCTCCCCAGTAAAGTTTTGGCATTGCAGGTCCGAGGGCAAGATGCTTGGGTGGCAGAGAGTGGTTGGGTCGCACGGAGGGTTCATTTGACAGTAAGTACGATGACTTAGTCCGCCTGTCATCCTTTGATGTTCTGTCCTGTCTCAGAACGGCAAAGCGAGAAAAGTGTTCAAGGGCCATCAAGGCCCGTGCACGTCGCTCGCCGTACTAGACGGGCCAAGCGGGAATAACGTCTTATTCACTGGATCATGGGACAAGACGATACGTTGCTGGGACGTCGAAGTAGGCAAGGCTTTACGAAGTCAACGGCATGTTCTGACATTTCAGTAGACTGGCGACTGTATATCTTCAACGCCCGCACACGCAGACTTCGTCAAATCGCTCGTCCTGATTCCATGGCTGAATATACTGATATCTGGTGGATCCGATCGGCAAATCAATCTGTGGGACTTCAAGCCGTTTACTATCCCTTCAAGCGATCGCAGTCTACGGAAAATGAAGACTCTCAAAGATCACACACGACCGGTGGAAGCTCTTGCTCTTGCGGAACCAGGTCATCTTGGGTCTACCGCCGACGAGGCCGTATTCTACTCTGCCGACAGTATGGGCGTCATCCGCTCATGGCTTGTCAAGCGTGACGAGAGTGCCGTCACCGTCACCATGAAAGATCTCTTCGAAGGCCACCATACGAGTGTTCCGGATCTGCTGGTAGGCGAGGGTGGTCTATGGAGTGGTAAGTCACTTGAGCATGAACGTACGACTGACAGCTGATTAAGATCTCAGCTTCGGTCGACAATCAAGTTCTCTTCCATCCGATACCTCGGACGCAACCACCGCAATCACCGACGCCCATCGTTCACCCCGACTACGTCAAATCGCTCTGTCTTCTTCCGTCCGCCTTTCATCCGACAGCACCGCTCCTCTTGACCGGATCGGTGGACGAAGATATTCGCGTCTATGACGTGGCCGATATTTTGGAAAACGCCTCCAGCGAAGTCGAAGCAGCTGCCAAGGAAATCGCGAACGTCAAGGGTCATTTCGGGGAAGTCAGCGCTCTGAAATGCTGGATCAAGGAAGGAGAGAGCGGTAAGGAGCCGTGGGTGGTCAGTGCATCGTTGGACGGAACACTGAGAAGGTGGAGCATGAAAGGTCTGCCGCTTGGTTGCGTTTTGTCTTCGCCGCTGACTTGCGTTCTCTTTCCGTAGATATACTTGATCCACCTGCTATCCCCATGGAAGAGGACAAGCCGGAGGCACCAATCATGACAGAAGATGAGGAGCGAGAGCTAGCGGATCTTTTGAGCAACGATGATCAATAGACTTGGTTTCCGCCCCTGATATTGAATCGATATTCAACAAAACAGACTCGCTGATGCCGGGATATGAAGGCGGTCAGCGCTGCATTGCGTGACACGTACGTCAAGACCTTGGGAATCCAATGCATGTTTACGATCAAGATGGCGGATCTCTACCGCGATCAGCATGGCACATGTCTGGCCACTAGTCCATGAAACATAAATCTTTATGATGGTGAAAAGCCTTCTTCAGTATAGCACTACCCAGCCGTCAGCTGCCAAAGCTTTCCCGGCGTCAGCGACCTTATCTTTCTTGACGAAGATCCAATCAGTGTCCCTAAGGATATGTAGCACCCCTTCAGTGAAACACTCTAGCAAGATAGACGATAGTGACCAACCAAGTCGAAATCAAGAAGACCGCGATGCCTGCTACCTGAAGGGTTTTGGTAAAGTTGGCTGCGATACCTGTGAGATCTGCAGAACCGGTGAATTCAGACAGTCAGTGATCCGCTCGCACCAGCCGACTCACGAAGCGGCATTGGTCCCCGAACACGGAGGCAACCATACGGACCCTCATACTCGACAATCCCTCCTTGCGATTCCTTCACCCACTGAGCATTCCGTCTCAGATCGTCGCCAACTCGCGCATCGACCAGGATGGAGATCTCATTGACAGTCCTGGTAACACTGACATAGCCCTCCCCGGATGATTTTTCGGATGCGACCTTTGCGGAACCGTCTTCTGACGACTGAAAAGAAGGACTGTTGATGGAGTATTGCAATGCCTTGCTGAAAAGCGATTCCAGATCTGGAACGAAGCGACCCGCATCTGCACTAGGTAGTCGAAAGAGTTCGAAGGTTGCATCGAGGGGAATGATCACCAAAGACGGCTCGACTTGTTTGGCGGCTTCAAGATCGTTCATACTTCGAAGAATGGTGCTGGTTGTCGATATTGTGGAGAAGACTATACGGTCATTACAGTGATTATGCTGATCTGCAAGGCCGATCTATACTAGTTGTGATGTCGTTTAAGAAATAGTTTATGCTTCCTCGGCCATCTCCTGAACCCTCGTATGGGGTGCCAAAGTGGACTTTTCGAAATCTCGATTTAGGGGAAGCCATTTCGCAAAATAACGGGAAGCCAGCGCCAGAATGCTCAATTTCTGCGGAAGCCATTTGTCGCGTCAGAAAAGATGGAGGCCATCATTGATTAGTCGCGGAAGCCATTCTTGAGGAGGCCAACACAGTGGAAGCCATCCTATTGAAGCCATCAGTCGCAAAGTCATCATCAACGAGGCTCGGCCAGGTATGTCTGCGTTGCAAGATGCACCTCCTGCACCTGTCATCCTAGGGCATGAATCTCTGTGAATGCGTCCATCAGCCGGCGAAAAGTCTCTGGCATACAACCGTGGTTTACTAGCGTAGACGCTGGAATGTTTCAACTTCACATCATATGAATAATAGGCGATTGAAGGCGATCCCCCATCAGACATCGGGCCTTACACTTCCTTTCCCCAAAGACATCATTGATGGCTTAGGACGCGATGATTTGCTGATGGCTTCTTGATTGATGGTCTCTGCGAATGGTGGCACTGATGGCCTCTGCGACTGAACACCCCAATTAAATGGCCTCCGCGCGGAAACCGAGCTAAATGAATGGCCTCAGCGCGATTCAGCTCAATCGGAAATGGCTTCCATCAATTATGGACGTTTTGGGCGGCTTCCTGTTAATAAATTGGGTTGTCCACTTTCGCACCCCATACCCTCGGGCTCAAGTCTGTAACCGCGGTAAGCGACAAGCGGGGCGCCTATCTTTGACTTTATCGATATTCCATCCTGCCTTTGCAACAGCAGGATGAGCTGCAGGATGTTGCCAGCAGGTTGTCATAGCTGCTATCATCCTTGCGCCACTGACGTTAAAATACTGTCGAGAACTTGTATTGTAAGTCCTGTTGCAGCTTGCCGGACTTTTGTACCGTATATCGGCGCCACAGCTGTATGTATGCCATGAGATCTGTTCCTCATGGCGAGCCGGAGCGTTGTCTCTCCGAATCCGTAATCCTGGAGCTAACAGGCGAGCGCCGGCGTCAATGTCTCGCTGAATCAGGGCAATAGACGAGTCTAGACCTTCCGCTCGCATTACCGATGAACAGGATTTCAAGTCTGCAGCCGTCGGTTCTTCTGGGCAGTATCCGGCCCGCCAGCGGCGAAGATCAGAAGCATTTCGATCTGAATGCATTTTGTAATTCAAGTCTTTGCCAGGGCGGCCGGGTTGAGGCCATCGGCGTACCTCTGTGGTGACAGTACGACATCATCTACAAGTCAAAGTCCGGAACCCAATGTTCCGTCCTCCTCTCCAGCAATCTGGACAACGTGAACACTCGTAAGTCACCGCTTGCCATCAAGTCCGGCAGCCTTCCTGCTAGCTCATCGTCATTCTCGAGTCGCTCGCGTATCCGATTGGTGTACGTCTCGAGAAAGAGCGGAGATATATCGAGCGTCTCTGACAGAATTTCGGCGCAGTAGCGATAGGTGGGTATGTGATTTTCTAGACAGAATGTCGGGTCAGCATATCGGGGAGGATAAACACATATAGGAGCCAGACCGCATACCATTCGTTCCGAAAACAGCCCCAACTTCTCGACTCAGAGCCTCCACACCTAACAATCCCCACCCAGCTATCAAGGCGACAGGTACCGTCCACTTGCCGAGTACTGGCATCAACTGGGCAGGAATCGCCAGGAGATACAGCAGCAAAAGGTGAGTCAAGTGGAGCGAAAGTGACAGCGGTGGCGGATCTGGAGGACAAGTTTGTCAACGCGGGCACCATACAGTATGCGCTAGACGTACTCTCGCTCAGCATTTCCGCTTCGCTGAGGATCTTTGTCAAGGTCCTGGTCTGAAAATCGACTATCAGAACCAGGAAAGCATGAAGAGCCGACCAACCCACCAGGAGATATGCCTTTTCGCCTTGTGCGGAAGTCCACGCCTCAGAAGCCACAAACTGATTGACATAGCTCTCGACTAGCCGGATAATGGAAAGCGGGAGGTTGGGCGGGAAAGGGCTCGATATGGCTGATGTATACCGTGGTGGCTCCTGCCGAGAATTGATCTTCGTCGGGACCCGGCCTCGCTGTCGATCGCTCAGAGGGGTAGTATGAGTATGACCTACGAGGACATCGGACGCTGCCCCATTACGCGGGCGTGTTGGCTCTGCCTGAATTTTGGATTTATCTTCAACCCTTCCAGACCACGGTTCCTGCGAGCGGTGAGTAGCAAGCCGCAACATGTCATCGCCCGAATGGACGAGGCCAGACATCACTTCCGGCGTCCCGATGGGAACGTTGAGCTGCTTGACCTGTCGAGACATCTCGCTGGAGATCCCGTTGGCAAGTCCATCATCCGATTCTGCGTTCCCATCCAATTGCGAGGACGTCCCTGACTCCCGTATCATCGTTACATTCGGATCGCCAGCCGAATGCCCGGGTTCCGCCTTGAAGTCCTCGTTACTGCTGGAACTACGTGCCATCCTGACCTTGCGCTGTCGCGAGACCGACCTGGACTTTGCGCGAAGCGGACTCTGCTGCTTCTGCCGCATAGCTTTCGGAGATCCTGGTGCGGATCTGGCAGGCGGACGGGTGGCGAAGTCCTCTCGCATGTTGTCGGCGCTTTGGAATCTGACGCGCTCGTCTGTACGACGAAGTGCGGAGAGGTACCCCTTCGGGAGCAGATCTACTAGCGGAGGTCTCTGTAATGCCGGCCGACTCCGTACGAGGTGGTAGCTGCTTGCAATTCAGCCAAGAGGCGAGCCGACACAAAGCCGACTTACTGTAGCGCAAACGTGAATCCGACAAGCAGAGACACGAGGTCTCCAGCTCGCTCGTGCAGCAAAGCGTTTCGATGCCGTGCAAGGCCGTTTGCGTCTTCGCTTTCGACGCCATCGACAACCCCTCCCTCATCTTCCTCTCCCCGCTGCGGATGTATTAGGGAGATCTACAGTTCCTCATGAGGACCAGGCTGCTTAGAGGAAGCGCTGACATACCATTCTCACTGCACTTCTGATTTCCCCCTTGACACCGCCACTCATGCCTCCTGCCCCGGCGCCCGCCCCAATCCATACGCCCTTGCCCTTTTCCCATTTTCCAAGCGCCGAAGACGATTTGTACGAGAGCAACAGGCCTGTCACCATGCTGAGGATCGAGATCAAAGCCTGCCCCGCCTGCGAGAGGAGCTGCGGCTCCAATACTGTGTGAGCATGGTCTCGAGAGCGGAGAGGATCGTCCTTGTCCGGTACAGCAAAGGGGAATTCGTTTGGTAGATGCGATCTGACCCATTGCGGAAGTATGGATTGCGAGACGGCGGCAACCGATGCCGGAGTGCTGACGGAGAAGAAACGAGCGATTCTATGTCCAAGGTCAGGGCGTGTAAGAATGTAGAGACTGCATGTGTAGAGAAGCAGGAGCGGAAGGTGGTGTGGCTGTAACTTCGTACTGTCAAGCGGTGTGTAAGAACGCGGCGGAGGAAAGATGATCAGGCGAGACATACAGTAGCCCAGACCGCACATGCCTCTTGAGCGTCTTCTTGACCGACAAGTGCTCATCCCCTTCATCCACCCCTGACCCGTACTTTTGCTGAGAGAAAAGTCGCAACCGTGACTTCGAGTGCGACGCGATACGGCCCCTGCGCCGAACGACGAGCAGCCATGGAATGTTGATCACGAGCGCCCCCACAAGCAGAAGGACGTGTAGCATGCTCATTGCGGTAGTACTGAGGGATGTCAGCTGAAAAAGGCGACATACAGAACGCTCCGGTCTTACCTCTATGCTA
This sequence comes from Naganishia sp. PG3902-1, assembly GCA_023628075.1. Lineage (NCBI taxonomy): Eukaryota > Fungi > Basidiomycota > Tremellomycetes > Filobasidiales > Filobasidiaceae > Naganishia > Naganishia sp. PG3902-1. Next base: position 454,014 of record JAMALH010000008.1, read on the forward strand.
CAGTCCCGTGCTCTGTCCTGACATCCATTGGCGAATCCAAAGACTGAGAAACGAACGGTCAAGAAGCCGGCAGAGAGATGCACAGGGCGCTGTAACGAATCGGGCCGTCCTAAAGTCACCGATGAATGGATAGGTGCCTTATCATGCCTGATGCATTCCACCTAACGTTCAGACCTGGCAATCCAAATGGCGCGTACGTTTCATTGCGATTCGATTGTTCGATCATGGTGCCCCGCACTCTGATAGCATGACGCGGTCCCCTTGGCCTTATAAAACAGATTTGCCTTGGTTGGTCAGACCGTTGGTGAGCGCGACGACGGCGATCACAAACCATGCATCGGGAGTAGAGACCACTGGATCTAGGTAGCTATCTATATGCAAGATCAATTGCTCTTCGCCGAAATGTCCGATTATCATCAACTATAGTTGATCCGTCTATACTTCTGGTACAAACTGGCATGGTAATCCCAAGCCCGCAAAGCGCTACCACTTCCCCTATCGTCCCCATTCTCGCCCTTCATTCAGTCCCCGCTCACGGTCATGATTCCGCTCCCACCGCTGCCGATCTCGCGCACGCTCAGCCTGAAAATCGTAGTCCGCCGCTCGCCGATCCCCTCGCGACGGGGAACGTCGCGGATCTGAACGGTCCGGGGAATGGCGACGGCGACGTGGTGGGGAATCCGGGATTTGTGGACGGGACCTTGAATCTTGCGGCGAACGATCATGCAGTCGACGCGTCGTCTCAATGTCGCCTTCCATTTCGCGATGCTCCCGACGTTGAGAGCGGGCCCGGCTGTGACTCCGCTCACGAGGGCTTCGACTCCTGTCCCTTCTCTCGCGTGACCGGTCTCTCGAGCGGTCACGGTAATCGCGCCGATGACTGCGTGATTCGAGTCTTCGTTCTTCCTTTTCCTGCTTGCGGAGCTTCTTTTCCGTCTCCTTCATGGCCTTTTTCTCACGCTTGAGTCTGGTGCAGCATGATCAGCAATGGATCGGAATCAGCGAGTCCATAACGACTCACTCCTTGCGTCTACGCTTCTCCTCGGCCTCGAGTTTCTCCAACTCCAGCTCTCGCTCCGTCTTCCCACCGCTCCCTTCCGCCTCCGGCTCGGCCTCGCCGATCTTCTCCAAATCATGCACCGGCCCATACCCCAACGCAATGCTCAATTCATTCTCTTCCCGCATCTTGATCTCCTTGATCTCCCGCGCCTTTTCTCTCCTTACAGCCTCCGCATCACTGACATCCGATTTGTTCCGGTTGTACCAGTGAATATCTTTATGGTTCTGCCATCGGCCTTGCGGGGCGTTGATCGAATGGCCGAGGTAGTTTTCACGGTCTTTGTCGGCCTTGACATCGGACCATTTGAATTCGGCTGCCCCTCCTCGTGTTCCTGGATGAAAGTGATGAGATGAGACATTGGGAATGGATGATTGAAGCTTACCTCCTCGTACGGATTCAAACATAGTTGAGGTAGTGAGTTGACGGACTCGCTACTGGTCGTCTTGTCGCAGGACGTTCTCATCCCAGATCGCGGATCTCGAGGTTGCCCTCATCGCTAGCTGCCCTTGATCAGCTCCTTGATCGCCCGCTCCAAGAGATGACCCCCAAAGTTTTGCGTCTAGTTGAGGGCTGTATTCGCGCTTCTTAGGGGCACCAATCCATGCAAGCTAGTGAGTGGCTGATGACGCAACCTTCCCTGCTCCGGTTCCTCTTCATTCATTCGCCCTGCTTCATATCCTATTCCCTCCGTGGCCTCGATCTCGACACTGATCACGCAATGCGCGCCGCACCGATCCCTACTCGCTCACGTTCGAGCACCACATCTGTCGTACCTTCCCGCCCGTCAAACGCACCGACGCACATCGCACTGCCGTCGGCGCCGTCGAGCTCGAGCTGGACCAACAATGCGTTCGCGGCATTTGGCGCGGGGCGACAGAACGGATCGTCTGCAGGCGGAGGAGGCGGAAGTGCTTCAGGCTCAGCGAGGGGAAGTCCCGGCGGAACACCTGGATCGTTGCCCGGTACACCAGCGAGCGAGGTTCCCGCTGTTCAAGGAACGCCTTCTTCCCGTGGAGCGGAACAGCAACAACAACAGCAAAGACCGATTACAAGCCCTTCCTCCCCGCGATCTAGCTTCTTACCGAACTTCATTCAGCGAACGCGCGCCAGGAGCTCGACGTTGAGTGGACGGAGGAACCAGGGTTCCTCGGGACAGCCGATCACGGGTGGGCCCGCTGTCGCAAGTTCGGCGCAGCAGGCCGCCGGTGGGCTCTCACCGGGAGCGGGGAATAGCGGACGTGGGACTCCCGCCTTGACGCGCAGCGTGAGCACGCCTGCGCCTCAGCACAACTGTCAGTCATTGTTTCATGTCCAATCGCAACGATCCTCCTCTAACCTTTCCTTCAGCGTCCGCCTCGCCGCGCGTTGACGCCGAAACCACTCGTGCCCCGACTGGTCCAACATACCGCATTCGTCTCGTCCCTCACCTGGAGACGTATCGATCCCTGCATTTTGAGCCCGTCGTGCGTGACCTTGAGCCGTGCACCGGGATCGAGCAGCTGGACGGAACGGTACTCAAAATCGGAAGGTTTACCGAAAAGCAGAGTCAGGCGTTGCAGCAGCAACAGCAGCAACAGCAGCAGCAGCAGGCAGCAGCTCAGCCATCCGTGGTCGATACCGCAGGGCCGTCTTTCACCGCCGGCACAGACGGCGATCCCGCGTTCAATCCTTTCACGTACTCCACAACAGAACCTCAAGCGAATGCTGGCGCGCCGCTGACATCCACGGTTCTGGTCAATGGGTTCCCGCTCACGGGTGACAGGCCCGCGACGGGGATGGGCGGAGGAGGACACTTAAATAGCGCGAAAGTGGCGTTCAAGAGTAAGGTTGTCAGTCGAGCGCATGCCGAGGTTTGGTGCGAGGCAGGAGGCAAGGTGAGCAATCATTGGACCTGTTCGCCGCGTCTAAAAGAACTGACACTGGTTGGCTCTAGTTCTTTGTGCGGGATACGAAATCATCATCGGGAACGTTCTTGAACCATATCAGGCTCTCGAACCCAAACACTGAATCCCGACCGTACCCGATCAAGGTATGTCCTCCGGTATCTCTGCCTGACGCACGACCGACGAACGCACGCATAGGACGGCGATATCATTCAACTCGGTGTCGATTACCAAGGCGGAACAGAAGAGATGTATCGTTGTGTCAAGATGAAGATCGAGGTTGGACGTGAGCGACAGCGTGGCCAGAACAACTTCAAGTGCGTTTCCCGTTCTCAAGTCTTCTGCATTTGCACTTACGATCTCGCGCATTGACAGCAAGGAGGCCATGAAACAGCTTCGCGCGCTCGGCGGCGTCCCAGAGTCGCCGACGGCATCGGCGTCGGCAGGGAGCGTAAAAGAAAAGAAATTGGCCGCAAAGGCGAGCGTGACGGATTGCTGCATCTGTGAGGCGCACTCCGCACCGATGGGTCTTGGGCTGTCGCTGATACCGTGTGATAGGTTTGTTCTCTGTGACTGTACAGCAGGCATTGTTCATTGCGTAAGTAGAGATTTTGATGTATAGAGCGACGTCCTAAAGTCGTTGTTTATGCTGTAGGCCGTGCTCGCATGTGGTACGTCCGGCGCTTGTGAATGCTACATACACGTACTGATGGCGATATTCTTATAATCTGATAGTTCCATTACAAATGCATCAGGCCAATGTTACAACTGCATCATCCTGGATTCGCTTGTCCTCTCTGTGTAAGTCGGGTAACAGCAAGGAGAACGCAAGCTGACTGTCGATGCCTGATAGCGAACGTTCCATGACCTCGAGGCTGATGTCGAGCTTGACGACGCCTGGGACGTGGCTTCTCGCCGTGCAAGCGTGCGAAGAGAATCTGCACTAACGAGCGAACATGACATCGTTATGAGCTCCTTCGGCGTGGTCGAACCAGCGACTTCCGCAACACAGCCGGTCGAGGTCACGGCGCATGGTTCAGATGATCAGGTCTCGACCGAACTGCCGGTCCTGAGCGCTCCCGTGTCATCGGTTGTATCTGCAACGGACCCCGACGCCGATGTCGAGATGTCGCACAGCTCAGAAGCCCCTGCAGCCAGCAATCACGACGTGACCGCCAACTCATCATCCTCTCCCTCTTCGTCTCGTCAAACAGGTATGTCCCTCGGCGGACTACCCATCCCACGATTCAACGACCCCGCAACGCTCAATCACCCCGAATACGTCGGCCTCGACGCTGCAACGCCTATGAACACGACGTTTTTGAGCACGCTCGCCGAGTCGCCCGTCACCGGTAACGCTGATGCTCCCGCATTGGGCTCGCTTTCGGGATTATCGATCAATGGAATTTCGCGCGGCGGAGTTGGGCGGTTGGATGATGTCGGCGAGGAAGACGTCGACGACGTTCGATCGCGAGAGCCGGAGGAACACCTTTATACGTGATCCCGGTGAATGTATGATGGTCGACCGGCGAGTCAAAATCTCCGTCAGTGGGCCCCTGGAGGGCGCCAGTACTCGGCTTTGGAACGCCTTTCGTTGTATCTTGGGTATCTCGGCCGCTCCGTTGTGTTTGTTATAGCTTATCCGCTATATCTCGTAACGCTGAGTGCGTGTGTGAACCGAATGCGCGCAAGAGAATCTTTTCCCGCCGCCTGAAAGGATCGCGCGTCACTGCTAACACAAGCCTTGTATTGGCATACCTGTATTTCCGACTTCTTCTTTTTCGATATGATTAACGCGAAAAAACATCGAGCTAGCCTTCACCGTGCCTTCTGCTGTCGCCAGGCAATTCGCCAGGCCTCCTCATCGATACTAGACTACTACTACCCCGAAGCTTACCTTAATCGCGGTAAGCGCGCTGGCTGTCTATCCGAGAAGATAAGGAAGGATGAGTAGCTGGATGAGTCATTCGTCGCCAGCGCGCTCGGCTCAACATCGATCGCCCTCACGTTGATCCCGCACCGAAAGCATCCCGCCAGGCGTGTTTCTGTAAAGGAAGCGTCGAGTCTTGCGGCTTGGTGTATTCCTCACCCATCTTTTATCGCAAGCACCTCGACTACAAGACATCACACACGCTTCTTCACACCATGCCTGGACCACGACTTGCTTACAAGGTGAGTGGCGTGATTTTCCGCTTCGACGGCCATGACTCGCGATCCACTACACCGAGTTGACGCTGAAACTCCTGCTTTCCTCCAGAGTGCCATCATCACCGGTGCTGGTTCGTGCGTACCGAACAGTACACATACCAATATTCACAACTGACCCCTCGCGACCCTATACCACAGCGGTATCGGCCTCGAGACATCTCTTCTCTTCGCATCCGAAGGTTGTTCTTCCATCCTCGCAGATATCAATCTCGAAGCCGCGCAAAAAACCGTTCAGCGCATCAACGAGAGGTACCCCGCTGCCAAGGCGATTGCCATCAAGTGTGATGTGAGCAAGGAAGCAGAGGTCGAAGCATGCGTCAAGAAGGCTGTCGAGGAGTATGGAAGGCTGGACATCGTCGTGAGTCCTTGGTCTCCTTGCGAGTGTACGCAAAATCGACTTAGGGGATCATGCCGGACAGTTCAACAACGCCGGTATCATGCATCCCGCCGATGATGACGCACTCGTCACTGATGAAAAGATCTGGGACTTGACCCAAAACATCAACGTCAAAGGAGGTGAGTATCGCACAAATACAACCAAATCCACAAAGCTGATCCGGCGATGTCGCCTCACAGTCTGGTACGGATGCAAGCACGCCATCCTTGCCATGCGAAACGTCAGTCACCATTTAGCCCATATTTGAGCCTTACGCACTCACGCTCTGCATTACAGAACCCCACAGACGCCGCCAAGGGTTTGCACACGGGTGGATCGGTCATCAACACAGCGTCATTCGTCGGCAAGATGGGAGCGGCCACTCCTCAGATCGCGTGTATGACAGAGGCCTGTACATTCCTCGAGATGAATGCTGACTCGACGATCTCACAGACACGACCTCGAAGGGAGCTGTCTTGGCCATGACTCGAGAATTGGCGATGGTCCACGCCAAGGAAGGCATCCGTTTCAACGCACTTTGCCCGTAAGCAGCTTACCGAAACAATTTTCTGTTTCCCGCTCAAAACAAGATCCACAGCGGTCCTTTGAAGACGCCCCTCCTTATGGACTTCCTCAACACGCCCGAAAAGCTTAACCGACGAATGAACCACCTGCCGATGGGCCGATTCGGCGAAGCGATCGAGCAGGCGCGCGCCGTCTTGTTCCTGGCCAGTGACGAGTCATCGTACATTACCGGCATGGACTTCCTCGTTGATGGCGGTCTGTCTGCTTGCTATGTCGTGAGTCCCTTGTCACACCATTAATTGATTACATGTTAACTGAAAACGGGTTTCCCCTGATAGACTCCCGAAGGACAGCCAGCTTTGCCTGCGCCAGTCAACTTGTCACTCCAGTAGACAACACAATATAGCAAGTGAGGAACATGAAGCGCATCATGAGAATATGATACATAGGCCAAGACTAGATATCGTCCATATTCAAGGGAACATCCCGGGCTCTGTCGGTCACCGCGGGGCTTTCCGTCCACCATCATTGACAATGCTGTGTCTCAAGTCTGCGCTTCGCGCGAATAACAATGATCTGCGGAACCGTGCTGTACCTGTGGTGTTTGAACTCGCAATGCGCCAGGCCTCAGACTGAAATGACGCATGCTTACATGATGGCCCCTTACTGAGACATTCTAGCGATACAACAACATCTATAGGGAGCTGTGCTGCTGAAGTGGTGAATCAACGCCAAAGGCATGTAGCGTTGTTCTCTATCTCTGATCCCCAAATTACTTCTCCAAAAATCTTGTTGATTCTATCGATACAGTGATTGTCAGCTACTGGTCAGCGAAGATGCTCATAGGGCGGAAGGCGTGAATGCTTGGGTCCGGCGGGTGGGTCCCTCCATTTTGATGCGGGCGGCGAGCGACGAGGACCTGTGTGGTTTGCCAGTTCGGTCCCCTTCCAATCGTCATTTCTACCTCCTAAGTCTCTCGTCTTATCTTTCCTCGTCTCTGCCACTCGGTTTCTCCCTGACCTTCTCTGTGTCAAGCGGTCTTTGCGAGATGCCATGCGTGCGCGCCCGGATGGCGGCCATGTCTCTCGCGGCCTGTTCAGCGGCTTCGGGATTAGTCTGCTGTAGACGCGTGATGATGTCGCTCGTGCGAGACGCGCTCGGCGATGATGTGATCGGCTGTTGATAGCCGGCTCTTGCGTTTGTTGTCGTTCTCGCGGGCAATGGCGTATTGGCGAAACTCTCAAGATCCTGTACATGGCGCATGATTTCATACGAGGATCTTTCGACCCTCCGAAGGCGTTCGCGCTGCGTCTCCCGTGGTCCCTCTAGGTCATGTAGAAGCTCAGTCGTCAAAGCCGCGATCTATTAAGGAAAGATCATCGAAGTGAGCGTTCCTGCAGGCAACTACGGGCGCGGACGCACTTGATCTCGTCGCCTTTCCAGATCAGCTATCCACATCCTTTCGGCAGTTTCCAAGTCCATTTCAAAGACGAGATCGCGCATATCGGGTGATGTGTTTTGTGGGATCTGGGCGACATTATCGTTCAAGGTCGCTTGAGGAAAGGCGGTTGAACCGTTCCGTGAAGGTTCTCCACTCGAGCGAGTCCTGCTGATAGAGTCTTCCCCAAACCATGGTTGAGGCTCGTAACCTACATGGGACGTACGCGGACGGGGGCGGAGAGTCAAATGCTGAAGAGGGTTGTCTCCGCTTGTAGCTGCACGTTGGTTCCAGCGTTCGACTTCGTTTTTGGTGTCTCCGGTGCTCGCATTGGCAGGTCGTATCCTTTGCAGCTGCGTGCCCTCGTAATACCGGGCCTCATTCCTCCAACAGGAACTACTGTCTTCACCGTGTCGCGACCAATCGGATGGATGTCGATCGTCAGCTAGCCCCCGTGTCGGCGTGCTAACAGGCGGCCATGATCGACCCTGGCTATAATTCTCCCTTTCGGGTACCGCACGTATAGAGCTTGAATGATCAAAGTATGATGAAGGTGGCGAAGCCAAGCTTGCATTCCCGTCTATCATGGCTAGGTGTCCAGAGGATTCCGATTTTCTTGGTTCCGCGCGATCCAGACTCTCTTCCAATACCCTTAAATCAGGACCTGTTGCCACCAGCAGAGTTCTCCACGTCGATCGAGAGCCGGAAGTAATCTCTTGGGTTACAATATCCCTTGGGGTGTACGGCGGGGCGACAGATTCCGAGTGTTGAACGAGATGCGGGGCCAGCGTCGGCGCGTTGCCGAGCGAGTCGCCTCTGAAGAGGGCGTCGCGGATAGGCGGTAAGACAAGATGCGATAGTCCAGCGTCCACGGCGGGGCTTTGCAGTATGTTGGCGAGCGAGGGACTGAAGCACACTTAAGTAAAACGCCTTGACCTCCGGAAGGTCGATACCTACGTGATGTGGTTCCAGGAATGCCGCGATGCGTCTCTGGCGAAATGCGGCGGTACGCTCCCCTGATCGCGATGGTCGTGTGGCCGGGAATGCGACAGTCGCATTGGCGAAGGTCCCCTCTGGCTCCTCTCCGGCACATAGTCCGCCGCGGATTCCTCCAGTTGCCTTGCCGCGCGACGCCTGGGCGGATTTCCACCGCCTGCATGATCCATTTGAGTCCTGGGGAGAAGATTTGGTCAAAGTCTCGCATGGGCCAGGGCAAAGAGGAGAACCAACCGACTTGCACTGAGCGGCCCTGTGATCGGACAAACATTCGCTTGAGATGGAACAGCTAGCAAAGGCGAGGGTCGAGTTGATGCGTACGTTAGATAGCGATGACCATACGAGCTGGATAGCTCGCTGGACTAGGTTGCCCGTCGAGGCGACATATTGCCAGTCTTGGTCTGTCACTGATGATCGTTTTCAGCGCTATGCTTGATCTTTCGCAAAAGTCTTGAGCAGTAAAGGCAATCGCAATCATACGCCGGGCGTGCTGGACCGCTCCCCTGCCAACATATCGGTCCTTCCACTTGTCTGAATCGACGCTCCTGAGGCGAGCTCCCCAAAGAAAGCTATGAAGGTATGCAGCAGATGTAAACTCACCGCGCCGCTCTAAACGGAGCAGCTAACGTAACCAAATGCCCTAACGGATAACGGGGAACCGCTGCCTTGTCCGAAATATACACTTTTACCCAGCTCGGTAGTCGTTACTTAATCGCCTTTCACCCAAGACATTGGTGATACCATGTGAGTATAACCGCTCCCGGAACGTCCCGAGAGACAGCCCCTTAGCAGCTCTCTAGCTATCAGCTCAGTGCGTAGCCCAGTAATCCAGCGAGTCACTAGATACAGCTCTAGATACCAAAGAGATCAGCGGACTGCGCAGCGCATCACGACGCGTAGGAGCTCTGCTCGTTCAGGCCAGAACTCTGCATATCTCGGAGCTTCAAATATGACCTCGGAGAGCTCTGTAAGCTTCTCCGAGCCTTCCTCTGTACCGTAGTTTGCGTAACTTTGATTTTCCCAAAGACGAACGGAAACATGAACGCTCTCGCGACGATCAACGAGTATACCGCGGCCATCCGTCGCTGCCTCACGGCCACTGCGAGCCTGTTAGATTGACGAGCTGCTTGGCGTGGGCTTGGGGTGTCAAACAGCTGGACAACACCATCCCCAATCTCAGCGCAGACATCCTGTCAGGGCCAGTGTATTGTTGAAGCGGCGCGGATGCCTGAGCAGATTGGTCAGAGAGAACACTGGCCGGCGAGCGAAAGATACCGTTCAGGAAGCTTGCTTGCAGAACAGTCAGCAGAATGAGAACCTCTGGACAACTGAGCCAGCTATTGAGCCCCTGAATCATGAACAGCACGTTGATCTTGTACGGCAAAGAACCCGAGGGGCGTGGAAAAGCTAGTAGAGAAAGCTGTAGGAAAGTTACGCAGACTGGCGAGCTAGACTAGTACGCCGTGGTAAAACCTCCGAATTGGATCGCCGCCGGGATCACATCCACGCGAGAGAATTCTTGCGAGCTCGTCTGTAGATCGGAAGAGCTGTCTAAAAGCAGCTGTAAAAGCTTGTCTGAGATTAGCTCTGAGATCCTAAAGGGTCTGTATACGTCTGTAAAGCTGTCGGCTTCAATTTCTTCAATCTTTCACCAAGCCGTCGGCCAAGTTATAGAAGAAAAAAAACAGACGTGCCGCCTGTCACGCATACAGTAATATGAGAGCAACTCTCGCAAGTCGGCATCTTGCGCACTGATGTGTGCCTGTAGCTTGACGAGCGTGAACTCTACAAGCTACTCTACTCCGCGTGAGCTTGTCTATGGACGTGTCCATAATGGCATCTTGTGGGCTCAATTGTCACCTCGCAAGAATTCACGTAGGTGGAGTGAATTCTCATAAGTGGGATTCAAATTAAGCCAACTTTACTTTGAATCCCACTATAGTGATTGAGAACAAGTAAACAATAACGGGGATCAGAAAGCTCTGAAGTAGCTTTTGAAATGCAGCTGCGAAGCGGGCACACGAAGAGAGTTGATCGCTGCATGGTGGACAAATCTAGTCAGCTTTGTGATCTGAGAGTCCCCTGCCGCGAAATTCGCCGTCCTGTCGATCCCGTCAAGGAGCAGCTTAAGGAAGGAGCCTGTCAAGAGCTCTGTCAAGGAAGATGTCAGAGATCAGCGAGGGATCGGCATAGCTATCAGCATGACATCAGCATGAATGCCATGTGGCAGCCAAGCAGCTAGCAGGCGGCAGCTCATGCCGCTGATTGAGCTGCAATGAAACTTCGAATTCGAAAGAGTAACCAGCTGAGTAACCATCAATAACCGAGATAGTAACCGAATGAGTCAGAAGACAGCTTACAGTAAGAGACCCAAGAGCTGAACAAAGAAAGCTCAGGGAGCTCAATGGGCCGCTTGGAGGAGAATGCTGCGGAGGATGCTGCGGAGAATGCGGAAAGACATACACGGAAGAGCAGCTGTAAGAGCTAGGGACTGAGAGCTGGACTGAGCTAGGTAAGGTGCTATGCGGATCAATGACCCACTTACGACCCATTCCGAACAACTTTCCGAACGCTAACTTGCGCCGTCGGGCTGAGTAGCCGACGGTCGCCTGGATCGCCAAAAATCAGCTGCCGACCGCATCGGGTCCCCCCCCCTCGGAGAGCGAGCGCGAGAACGCCGACCATGAATGCTGCGCATGCTGCTCTGCCGGGCACCGAGCTGTCCACCGTGCGGTCTCTACCGTCGCTCTACAAATATGCCAGCGTATATATAGCTCACAAGCTCACAAACAGCTTTTCGGATCTTTTCGGCTGTCTTCCTTTACCGTAGATTTTTACAGGACTTTGTCAATGCTTTGTCCAGGTCTTCAAGCTCTTTAGGCTTTTGACTTTCTAGGGACTTTGGCGTAATCTGCTTGCAACGCTGAGCTACGTACTTAAAAAGCTTGCTGGACCAAATTTCTGAACCATCTCAGATACACGCTCAACACATGCCGACATACCCTTCTCGAACTGCCCGAAGAAGGCCAGCCAAGTTGCCCTACAAACATCTCGACAGCCAATTCTGCCCGCAAGAGGCACTTGAAGCTTATTGAGCATGGTATATCTGCTGAGCTATCTGCTGGCCGCTGCAAATTCCGCTGCAGTCGCGAACGGCTTGAAAACCGCTTGGACATACTCTAGTATAGATCAGCTGATTGGATCGGAAGATTGCGCTCTTGACTGCCCAGCGCCGAGCCAGCTGCCGAGGTTCGCGCGGCGGCCGACCAGCTTGCTAGCCGAAGTGACTATTGAGCGATTCACCGAGCTCGCCGAAGTGCCCGACGAACGGTCGACATATCGGTTGCTTCACAAGAGCTTTAATCAGCGGAACCTCATCAAGGTCATCTTGCGCACTTTGTCTTCGGCCTCTCCGCGCGGGTAGAGCGGGTAGTCTGATGCGATGAGGTTATTATCAGCGCTGCGACAGCTCGGCCCGCATGATCTTCCCGTTACCCTTGCCTGCCGGCGAGACAACGAATAGAGATGGCAGATAACATTTCATATGGCTTCGACCATGAAATGCTACTCGTACAGTAATAGGGATGGTGACTAGCCAGAAGCCCCACCGCTATCCGAGAATCTGGTTAGCCCCGACTACATATAGTCTCGAGTCACTATACATATATGAAAGTCGCACGTAAGGCGAGGCGGATAGCGGCAGATTACCATGCCATTGGAGATGGGCAGAGCCTTGCTTTATTGATGGTAGCCTCTACAGTTGTGCTTGAGCTACCGAAGAACAGTGCTCGACCGTACCAGACATCCAGTAAGCGAAAAGAGGCGGAGCAAGCAAAAGCGCAAGGTCGCGTCGTGAACAACGCTTCAGGTCTATCCTTGCCAGCTTCTTTACCTCCAACCCTTCTCTCGTTGATTGCTCAAACATTGCTTGACGTCGCTGACCTTTGCACTGCTATTGTGACTCATAACACATGCTATACTACCACATCAGCAGCCACCTAGCATTGAGCACTGTGGCACAAAGTAGCAAGCTCTTCCTAGCCATCGCGACTTTCCACCGTCTCACTGGCCTATCAATCCATCATAGCTCTCGACAGAAACCACGAATCGGATACCTTAGGTTTGTTTCTGAGTTCGCAGGGAACAACTCCGTGATACCTTAGATCTCCACCCATACTCGACAGCCTGCTTGGCCGAGCAGGCCCTTCATTCTCGACTGACCTCGGAAAGTGGTCGCATCTGCCAATGCCTTTTGCTCCAAATTAGATTGAGTCTCTCCTTCAAGAGTTCCCATGCTGTTCAAAGGTTTTTTCTGTGGGCGCCTCTCGGCTCATCCCGCCAATATGACAGTTGTCGGCGAGGCGGCGATTGGGCCCTTGTATCGATTGGAAAAGATTCCCTGTAGGCATCGGTAAACGTTATAACGGGACGACCCAAAGAATGATCAAAAGTTTTTTTGAACTTAAGCTCCGCCAACTGTCGACCAAAGCAGATCCTCAAAGTTTTGAATAAGTACCTGCCTCCGCGAGCTTCTCAACCAAGACACAGTTACCGTCAAAAATCGAGATTTCGTTGAAAGGGTCAATCTTTGTCAGTCGCGGTCGAACCCGTTTTGAGCGGCTGAGTGTGTCAAGATGAACCGCACCTGTGATCACGGCACTGTCGCCGCCCAGCATGTCCCGTTAATCTCGGGTCCCAAGATTCAGCAATAGAGGCGACTCAGGCCGCCCAACTGCCTTCCAACGATGGACCATTCTACCTGTCATTCAAGTTCACGCTGCCCGGCCAGGCTCGGACTTTCATTCCCTCCCCCTTCGTAGCAGCTTATCATTGAGACCTGGAATAGCTCAGGTTCCCAATGTTGATGTGATTGAGAAGATATTGAGGCCTGAAACATGAAGTTGTCAAAGATAGTAAAAGCTTGCTACTCGAATAACATTTTATGAGGACCTTGCTCCGGTATAAATTTCTCACGATCAGGATCATTCAACTCTCAAGATCTCATTCTGGAGATATAAGAGCCGGATTATGTTCCTTTCTTAAAGAACCGATAGAGAGGCCAGTGAGACGGGGCTCTGAAGCCACTGAAGACAGCGGACTGGCCACGCATCAATGCTAACGCAGCGACAAGCTAAGAGCTTCTGATCACTCGCTGACCCGATCTATCCTGTGACAGGCTCGAGGGAAGGTCTCGCGAGTTTTGCTTCCCGTCGTCGTGCTTGATGCGCTTGACCTTCACGCTGCAACCAATAGCACGCATCTGCATGCGCCTTGCTCGTGATCAACTTCAAACACTAGCGGGTAGGGTTTAGCCGTAACCTTTGCCAGCGCCGTAAAACACTACATACCACGGGCAGCAGCAAGTAGGCCAAATGTGAAAAAGTACGATCATAACCACATCACGAGTGAAAGCGTACGCAGAATATGAAGGCAGTCACAATTTGGACCCCCCCGCATAAAGCTATACAGAGGTCTAAAACGTCAAGACATTGCGACCGAGTCTTACCGCTGTTTCCTACCCAAACTCGTTCCGTCGTCATGCTCAAACATCCCGGCCCGATACAGCAGGTAGGCTGCACTCTTGATGCAAATCCTCCCACTTCAGGTTGTCTACGAGGTCTTCGTTGTCTGAGCGGGTATCAACTTATGCACATGGGCATTTAGAAATCGGTTCCTTCCCTAAAACCAAAATCAGATCTTCACAAGAGAGACTTGTGTATATTACAATTATGCAAGACGCTTCACTTGACTTGACTGTGCTGTCTAATGCTCGGAACCCTTGTACCGCTGCCGTCCACTAAGTACCGTCTCCTGCCTGCGCACCTCCTTCATATCCGTCATTCATGTAAATTTCGAAGATATCGCCATCCATTCCAAAATTGGCAAAGTTGATGTCGTATTCAGCGCCATCCTCAGCGCCATTCATACTGTTGAACAGGTCGTTGCCCAACAGATGACTAAAGTCGACGCCTCCATCCCCCTGATCTTGATTCGCAGGCGGCATCTGATTTGGAGCCGGATCTGGCTGACTAGACGACTGTGCAGCAGACGAGTGGCTGGCATTTGGATCGCTCGGTTGCTCGGATGGGCGCGAGGCGTCGCCTTGCTGCACCTCTGGCGGCGACGGAAGTGCTTGGCCTCCCGTCTTGGGCGTTGGTGGCGCAGGTAAGGCCATTGATGGCCGTGTTGATTCAGTCGTGTCCACTGCTGGACGGTTCACTGTGCCGGTACCGGCGGTTTGATCGCTGGCCGCTCCGACAGGCGTGGGCTCTCGTTCATTCCCTCTATTTACGGGACCGGTAGCCTGCTTAGGAGACGTCTAAAAAGAGATAAGTTCACGTGGAGTAGTATCTACAAATGACGTACTGGATTCGTTTCGCCGTTTGCAGCGGGTCCGGTCTGCTCGGTTGCGCCCGTTGGCGGAGTTGCAAACTCGATCACTGATGGTGAATGTTGCGCATTCGACGCTAGTCTTGATACGCTTTTGGACGAGTGGGCCCGCTGTAGTGTATGCAGCGATAATTGATTGGCCCCTGGCGTATTGTTCACATGCGCTTCGAAAGCCGGAGTCGCGGGCCCTCCTTTGCCTTCGGTCTCGCTGGCCTGAGGTAATGGTGAATTGGCTTGGTTATACGGTTGAGACGGTCCTTGAGAATTGGCTGCCACTGCTCTCATGCTCTGCCGTTGTTGTTCCGCTATACGCTGCTGATACGCCCTGACCTGTAGACGAGAACAGCATTAGACCTGATTGCGGGATGGAGGAGCATGCGTACATCAGACGGAGAGGGGCCTCCACCTTGCAGTTGCTGCATCATTTGTTGCCGCTGCAGAATCTGCTGTTGTTGTTGATGTTGTGTTTGCTGCTGTTGTTGAATGTTCTGCATATACGCGGCCTGTGCTTGAGCTTGCGCTTGCGAGGCTGATAATTGCTGCGCCTGAGCCTGCATTGCCATCTGGTGATTCAAAGACATCGTAGCCGAAACAGGAGTTTGTTGGGGATGCGGCGTCGCGTGGTTCTGCGGCGTCTCGCCCGCGAGCGAAAATGGGCTGGCTGCAGCAGATCCAGAATTGCGTCGTGGGCGTTTATTCGGTGGCGAGTCACCTGACTCTTCCTCGGCGGGCCGAGTCTTCAACGCGATCAGCCTTCAGCCTGTTTCCACAATGATTCTGCTCACATTTTGCGACATTTGCTGCAGATACATTTGATGCTGCTGCGATGTCATCTGGGGAACTCCGTTCATCCTGATCATGGGGGATCAGCGACAGAAACGAGGAGAAGCTGTATACTTACCTATTCGGGACAGAGTTGACGTTCATTTGAGAACTGACACTGGGAGAAGCGGGCACAATGGATTGCGGGCGGGGAAATCCAAGGCCATTCGGGTCGCCAAAGACCCTCTGCATCTTTTGACCTTCTTCTTTGCGCATTTGATCGATCAAGACATTGTAACTTCCAAGTACCCGCGACTGCCAAACGCTTCAACATTTTGGTCTCGAAGGTGACATCCGCGGGACTCACCTTTTCCGCATCATTCCAGCTTTCAGGATGACGGTTCGCAAGACCCGTAGCCCAAAGAGCGTTGTTAAGCACCTGAGGATGGCAATTTGCGATACCAAGATTCGAGGCGACAGTCTGAAACATTGTAGCGTGCGACTGCGCGGCCGCCTGCGCCTGAGTGGGCGGCGGTCGTACTTGCTGAATCATTTGCCCCTGCAGATGCTGCTGATGAGCGTGCGCAGCCTGAGCTGCCAAATGTGCCCTCTGCGCGTTCGTTGCGTTGCCAGCCTGATATGGAGAGGAGTTTGCCATTTGTACGGATATCTGCGGAGTAACGGATCGCATGCCTGCTGCAAAGTCTTATCAGAGGCCTTCCGTGAGCGATGAGGCAAGTACTTACGCGTTGGAGCGTTGTCCGCGTTGGCCGACTGAGGTTGACCCTCTGCCCGAACTAGGTTCCCCGGAGCGTGATTGACAGGCTGCTGATGCTGAAGCTGTTGTTGTTGCTGTTGCTGATTTTGCTGCTGCATCTGTTTCTGCATAAGCTGTTGTCGCGCCAGAGCAGATGCATCCACTGCGCCCTGTTGGCCCGGTCGCAGAGCGTTCTGCTGTGCCGCCATCTGTGGAGTGATACCTTGAGGTAAACCCATTTGTTGATGCTGTGCGAGCCTTTGCCGCAGCTGTGCCTACAAGAATTGGCCTGTGAACAAGCCAGTTACGGAATGGAAAGATTGAACTCACGTTCATGAACTGAATGGCTTCAGGAGACGGCTGAGGTTTTCCATTCCCGGTAGAGAAGACATCCCAGAACACTGCCCACCATTCATACAAGAGACCTTGCCGACAGTCTATCGGCACTACGAGTTGTTCACCGAGTCCCGCCTCATTGCGGAGGGCGGATGCTGCTTCGAAGAATTGACGCTTCATGAGATAGTCATGGATATAAAGATGGAACCTAAAGATACGATTAGCAAAGATCCGACATGCCGATATACTTTCAACTCACATGACTTCCCCATCCCAATTGCCGCCGCCGGGCTGTGACGGCGCAGGAGTCCGCGCCACTGGTTGCGGGTCCGGTCGAGGTGTCGAAGCTGAACTCTGCTGATTCACAGGCTGATTGGCTTGGAAGTCAGCTTGGTTCATTGAATGTCCAGCCATGGATCTCGGAGTCCCTTGAATCTGGGGATAGCCTGTTGGTTGATTTGGATGCTGTGGATTCGGGCCACTCGACTGATTCGATGGCGGTATCGGCTGGGGTGGAGCCGATTCTACTCTCCGGGAATCATTCTGCCCCGCTGGCCCTGATTGCAGTGGTCCGGTACTGCCTGGATGACTGACCATAATCTGGGAGGGATTTCCAGGGTGTCCTTGCACTGAATAGGACATTGGCTGATTTCCGACAGCGCGAAGAACGGGCTGTTGACCTTGCATAGACGGAGCAACGTTGAGGACTGCATTTCCCTGAGTAGGCTGATTTGGAGCGAATTGCGGCATCATTCCACCGTGATTGGGTTGTCCAGGTCCAGCAATAGCCTGAGCGGGATTCCAGCCCTGAGGAAAGCTACGCATAACGTAGCCCCCCGCCTGCCCCGGAGGACCCATCCCGGTCTCCTGCCCTGCAGTGCGATAGTTTCCGGCCGCAATCTGCTGCTGGATCCACTGTCCCTCCATTCCAGGTGGCAGCCCCGCGGGCACGCCGTACATCTGCCCTGGCCGCATGACTTGAGGGATCCCCGTCTGCGGCGTCATCTGCGCCGGCGATTGTTGGGGCCGAAACTGAACTGCTGATGTCATTCCGGCCTGAGCGTATGGCATTGAATGAGCCTCGGCCATGGTGTTGATGCTTCTATGCGTTGTCAGCATCCACGAATGGGCAGGTCTTCTTTCCAATCACAAGGCTTTGGTTTATCGATTGATGACCAAAGATTGCAATCCGGCTCCAACGCGATCCTGGTGGGAGACGTGATCCGCAGATAGAGGTCGAGTGTTTTCCGGTTTCGCGGATGACGATGCGAGTAGGATTCGAGGTGGAGCTTTGCCGTGGTCTCCTGTCTGCGATACAGAGCTCTCGATGAATCACGATTTGGGCGGAGTAGACAGCATTCGTGAGGTTCGACTCCACATAAACGGGAAAGCGCTTCGGCGGGTCCCGCTTCGTCACGAATCCAGGTGCGACGTGGATTCGCTGTCGCCTGCTGAATATCGGATGCCCTTGTCGCTGTACTATCACAGGTGAAGGCAGGACGAGGTCGCCAAAGCGATGTCCCTAGGCGCAACGACAGGCCTTTCGAGGTGCGGGTGCGTCTTCCGTTACCCTGTTTCTTTTGTGCGCCCCAACCAGCCGCGGGTGAGGATAGCTGTGAGGATCTAATCTCGCGTTCAGGCAGCTGGGAGAACTTCTTTCCGGTCTTGGGGTCGAGACGTATTCAGCTATCGTCTAGGACACAGGGCGATGAGGGTACGCCGAGTGCAATCTTGAACAATGCCGTCTTTCATCTACCCAATGTCACCGGGCCCGACGATTGGTCTAGAGTAGGAGCATCCAATTACCTATATTACACGTACCTGAGAATGACGCGCTAGTGATCACAGTCGCACACCACCTGATCTGATGCTATCGTTCGGCAATTTCGTCGAGCGAACGAACGTCTTGGCCAGAGTGAGCTCCATGAGCATATCCCGAAGACCATCCCGCCGAACATGATTCCTCTTGCAGACATGCTATCAGTTAAGTCTTCATAGGATGATACGATTTCTATTCACGACCCGCGGATCTCGCCAGCTCAGCGAAATCGACATAGCCAGCTAGAGCTGCTCGATGCTGTACCTGTCGGTTTCCCCAAATCACGCACGGCGCGGGTCCGCGATATCTTTTGCGCCAACCCCTTATAGTCTCTCCCATTCGATCTGGAATACTTGCAGCCTCTGCGTCTGGCGCTGACTACATCTTGCATCTGCCTCAGCGCGATATCTGACAGTGCTGATAAAGATAGCGGTCTTTCGGAACTTCGGACTATGTAAATACGTCCTTGATGTTCGAAAGCAATACTCCGAAACCATCCGGCTGCGATGGGCCTACCGCGAGATACAAGATTCCATCGTCAGTCATCGATGACGCTATTGAGTAGCTGACATGGTCAACGTGCAGTCTGGTAGTAACAGTTCGCGTCCATTCAGACACAGGATGAGACGAAGGCATGAGCTAATATTGATTTGAAGCAGCACAATCTCGGATTGACGGCGGCGCGGGTGATGTGGCCGGCGTGTGCTGAACAATTTGGTGTACACACTAAGATACCGCCGACTTGGCTGCCTTGGAGAGCGCGGTGTTGGAAGGCAGATACATCCAGAGGAACGTGTACGACGAATGATAGAACATCTGCGAAGAAAGCTATACAAGAATCTAGTCCAGAACAAGGTCCACAGCTTAATCGAATTTGATACTATGTGTTTGCATCTAGTTGCGAAGGTCAGTGATGGTGCAAATGTATCGCGGATCATGCTCACAGTGATCTCGCCACCGACGTAGCTCTGCAGACATTATGATAAGAAGCGAGAACCACCGTCAAAGCACGAAAACACTCACTCCTCGCTTCTTCTTGTTCTTCTCTTTCCTGAATCCCGCACCTCGCGTCACAATTAAATCGCGAGATGCACGAGCTCCGTAATCGTTGATACTAGCACCGGCAGCGATCTAACAAAATTGTTGTCAGATTGAGAACCGAAATCAACCCCGCCGAGACTTACCCTAGCATCGAACGAGTTGTCCGCAAGCCCATCATGGCTAAACGACACTTGATCCGCCTTGACACGCTGGAACCTCTGGTTCTGCACCTTGCCGCCCTTGCCTTGTTTGCCATTCAGAGGGGTGGAACTCGAACCAGCACCATTAGCAGTAAAAGGCGATGGCGCTGCTGCCGGAGCACTCGTTGACGTGGTAGTCGTGGTGGTCGTGGTGACCACGGCGTTCCCACTTTCGTCAATCTTTCGCTTTTTGGTTGTTACGGTGATGGCCGACGGTGTAGAAGGCGTAGCGGGAGCGACGGAGACGACGGTTTCAGCGGGCGCACCGTCGGTCGATTCCTCCCCAGAGGAAGAGGAGTCATCTGAATCGCTGCCGCTCGAGGCCTCGTCCGACGATGACGAACTTGATGATGATGTTGCGGCGTCTCCGTTCGGTGCGACTACGGCGACCGCGACAGCCTCTTCTTCGTCATCCTCCTCATCGTCATCGGATTCGCTTTCGCTCGAGGACCCGCTTGACTCGCTAGTTGAGCTGGATGACTCCGCATCCTCCTTCGGTGCGACTACGGCGACCGCGACGACCTCCTCCTCATCATCCTCGGATTCGCTGTCGCTCGAAGACTCGCTCGAGCTGGATGAGTTCGACGAGCTGCTCGCAGACGACTTTGAAGATGAGGAACCGGACGACGAGGAACTTGAGGAACCAGACGAGGACGAGCTTGATGAGCTGGAAGATGACGAGCTCGAGGACACGCTCTCGCTTCGCTTGCGTTTTTGACCGGCAACAGGCACCACCACAACGGCCGCTACCTTCTCCTCCTCCTCTTCTGAGCTCGAGCTCTCATCCGAAGATCCATCATCCGAGTTGCTGCCGCTTTCGTCGTCTGAGTCCTCGGATTCGGAAGAGGATGATTCGCTGTCAGGAGATTCGGCACCATTCCTGTATGTTGGATATCAGTTCACGACGAACAGCGTTGGGGTCGCCTCAGAGACAGCTGTACTGGCGGAGTACAAAGCTCGGACTTACACTGCAACATTCACCAACTCCCATGCGCCCAATAGCTTCTTAGTCTTCACTTCTGCATCCACACCCTGGGCTCCCGCCGGAATGGCTGCTTCCTTGCCGAGGGCTTTGGCGGACTTGGTCAACCCCTTGGTAGTGAGCAGGGCGTGAATCGCCTGGTATAATTCTAGCAGGAGATCAGTGACATTCTACTATATAAAGACTTCAAGCTCACCTTGATCGTTCGACATGTCGTGATTGATTGGACAACTGGCCCATACACCCTTCTCCAGATGAAACACTCGAATCGACTTGAATCTGGCCGACTTTTTTGTCACGTGATGTCGATCATTCTGGAGGAAGGGGTCACTCCCCCCCCCCCTAGCGACCCCTAAAGCCAAGCTGCAATCGAGGCGCACAGTCTAGCGCACCCGCCGGCGCGTCGTCCTTTGTTTGCCATCCATCAATGAACGGCCAGAGATCAACCACATGGCGGCACACACTCATCTTCATCTGCAACTCCATCATCGACTCGTCGACCCCATTTACCCGTAGTTCACCACACACCACACACATCAACCCATTATCAACATGTCTGCCATGGCTATGGACATCGACAAGGGACTCGACGAAGTACGTAGCCGTTCCACGCGCAAATCCGCCCAACGAGATGCGATCGCCCTTGTGCAACCAATGAATCCTTCAGAAACGGTCTAACCCATCCATTCCACTCTTCCTCTTCCTGCTCCACATCATCTCTCGCGTCAAAGCTCATCTCCAATCGAAGGGCCGCCAACAAGAACACCAAACGAGGTGGTGGTGCGCGACGAGGAGGTGCCGCTGCCCCTGCTGCAGGAGGCGCGCGTGCACGATACGCCGGTAACGTTCCCGCTGCACGAGGTGTTCAGCAGCAGCAGGCCGTTGCGCCTCTCAGCCAGGCCACGAAGGATTCGTTCAAGATCATCATCAGCAACTTGCCCATGGATGTCGATGAAGCCGCTGTTCGGGTAAGCCGACGCTTCAGCGGAGTGGTTCGCCTGTCAATATTCATAATTGCGTCATTCCAGGAATTGTTCCACAAGACCTGCGGACCGGTCAAGTCTTGCTCCCTTGCATACGATTCCAAGGGAAAGAGCAAGGGTGTTGCCGACGTTGTTTTTCAGAGGCGAGGAGATGCCCAAAAGGCATTTGACCAATGTTCGTCAAAGAAGTCGACGAAGTGCTATCGATCTTACTGATCATCGTCACAGATAATAACCGAATGATTGATCAAAGTTAGTAGGCTTTTCGTGACAACCATCCTCCCTTCTTGTTTCTCCGAGCCAGCGGATAGTACCGGACGTAGGAGGACGAGGCGCGACGTGACATAGGTTCTCGCTTCGATCTGCTGCAAGCGTAAAGTGATGGCAATTCTCCGCCGACGCATGATCAAACGTTCTCAAACGTTTACAAACGGCCCCTTTTCGGATCTCGCGTCCATAGGGGACTTGGCGGCACTGTGGGATAACGCAATAAGGGCTCTGGGGGTGCAAGACGATGCAGGCTCAAGTGCGCCACGGCTCGCCTTTCGATAATGATGGTGCCGCGACGACTTCTGGCTCTCCGCAAGGCCCGGTGCGCCGATCGGGGCCTGACTTTGAGTCGATCAAAGGAGCATGATCAAGGACTTCCCTCGTCAAGGTCGATAGAGTACGAAGTCTCAGCAGTCTGCCTTCGCGAGTCTTATGGCCCGGCAATCTGGAAGCTCAACTCTTCTCGATATGCGGTTGTCAAACTGACTGCGCTCAGCGAAAGCGCGTGGTCTGAGTGTCGCCATGTGTTTCATGCACTTTACGTTCGTTGCGTCTGGCCAACGTCGCCTTGGAACGATTGCGGACCTCGTCAACCTCTTCTCCTGGCCTGCTGCTATACTGCGATGGTCAATTCCGCTGGTTTGTCTTCTCGACAATCGGCGATTCATCAATCATTCTCGGGATTCCGGTCGTTTCCCTCGATAAACGGAAATCCGATGCTGATCAACTTCCCATCGTCTTCTTTCGTCTCCGCTTCTATCATCCGCATTCGTAATCATCATACATCTCGGCTACCATCAAATCATCAAATCACCTGCATCCGCCTCAACAAATCTGTGCAATCCGAATGCGCACTTAACGCAATCCTCTACCGCCTCGCCTCCGTTCCGTCGCATAGAGCGACCGCTCAAGATCGAAGTCGTAATCGACTTCTCCACCGCGCCGTTGGCGTCCCGCTTGGCTCCCGTTGTCCCTGCTGCCAAGCCTGCGGCGCAAGCTCGAGCACCAGCTGGTGCTGTTCGGTAAGTGATACGTCTGCCTTCCGAGATAAAAGGTTGACACACGCTTCCTTCAGTGGTGGTGCCAAGCGAGGAAGGGGAGGAAGGGGCGGAAAGCGAGCCGGTGACCGACCGACCAAGACTCAGGAAGAGCTTGACAAGGAGATGACGGTACGTCGGACTAGCAGATTGACCTTGTGCACCCCTGATGAGCTCTGCTTTTACGAACTCAGGACTACGTCAACGCCAACGCCACTGCTTAAGTTATTCAGCTTTTCCATATTGCATGATCTCGCCTGCGCGTCTATTGTCATTGTTTTTCGTGATCGGTCGCGCCTCTGTGGTGTTTTGTATATTATAGTGGCACTGTAAACCAGATCGAATCAAATGCCACCGTGTCTTTTCTCAATGCTGCGGAACTCTATTTCTTGCGTTGAAGACGCATTTACTTGGCTTTCACAACCCCGACTTTAGCAGTTTTTCCTGAAACCTCCTTCTTCTCCACCTCGATTTCCTCGACAGCGACGGCCATCCTGCTAGCTGTACCGGTTTGGGTTGCAATTCGCCTCTTCTGCTCTTGTCCAAGGGCGACCTTCCCGATGTATGCGCTAACCAAGCCGAGGGCGGAGAAAGGTGGCAAGAATTGGTAGAGACGCCAATTGATCCAGTATTTCGCGATCAGTGCCTCAAGGCCGACCAAGGAGATAAGGAACAGGATTGAGGCAATCGTCGGCGATTGGGTCTTGAGGTTGGGAACGACCTGACCACCCTGTCAAAACAGCAGAGAATGAGCGGACCTCCGGTACCCTACGGGAAGAGGCGCACCATCATTCCCCAAACCGCGAGAGGCAGCGCGACGACGATCACGGTTCCGATGGCACTGACGCCCTTGCTGATCACTTTTTCTTCCGGACTGAAAGTCCATCGAATTTCCGGTTGAACGACAAAGGCAGGCTCGCCCTCCTTTTTAGCGCTCAAATCGTGTCGACCCTTGGGAAGCGGAAGAAGTCGCGACGCTGGAAGGGTGACCGTTCCGATGGTGTATTCAAGTGGGCGGATGTCGGAAGGATGTCCGAGGAGGATTGTCATGGTGTGTTGCCCCGACGATGAACGAAGCGAGGCAGGTAAAGCTGAAGATTTCTGGGAGACTTGAGGTTTCAGCATTCAGATGCTGAAGTAGGCGCGATGCCACGCACAAGGTCAAACCTGGCCTTCCCCTTGGTTTTGATCTGTACCGGCAGTACCGTGGAAGCTGCTGTCTGTGCATCTGTGAATCGAATGGTGGCCCGCTGTGGTACGAAAGCTTTATCGTTGGCTGTATCAACAATGCCAAAGGAAAGCCTGAGGACCGAGTCTTCTTCGAGCGTCCATGGTTTCAGCGAGATTTTTGGGTATTCAAGTCTGAAGACGGGGTCCAAGTGGTATCAGCCATTGCTCAGGAGGCATGCAGCGCTTCTCAACGACTTACTTCTCGACTTTTTCGTTTGACCCGTCTACAGAAGCCAACGTGAGCTGTGCGTTGCGGATACCGATCGCTGAGCCTTGAACGCTGGCGGTCACAAGAGCGCAAGCCGCCAGACCCCCAGCCAGGAGTTCTGCTAGTGAAATCCTCATCTTACGTTGCAAAGTTGGGGAGGTCGTTGTGGTCTGAGCAATGCTCCTCTTCTCGGCGACTTCATAGACCGCAGCAAACGATGCATGATAAGCACAGACGTGTAACGCTAGTACACGGTGCGCCCGAAACACCTTACTCAGCCTGTCCTGTGGTCTCGATGCAATTCAGTTTTGTCTGTCTTCGCAAATATGGGTATCTCTTGATGCCTTCTGCTTGGCATGCAGGTTCATTCATGCGAACAGACTTTAAGTCTTCCTCTACAATGCCGAATCAATCGAGCCACTGTAGTCTAGTCAAGACGCCCGATTTGCGCGGGATCCGGGAACGAAGCCAAGATTGAAGCAAGTGAGAATCTGACAGTTCATAATCACTTTCATCGATCCAAAGCAAGGTCGCAGGAACCAACAACCGACATCCATCCGTGTCATCTGGTGTACCCAATGGTGGGAGATATAATCGGCCACCAGCCTCGAGTTTGGAGTAGCGCAAGACAGATGCCGAGATTGATATCACTGAAATTTCGAACTCATGTGGTGTCGTACTGCTTGAGTGCGAGGTCGAATCGCTGGTCTAGGGCCGCTCCTCACATCGGAGCAACGTTTCGAAGGTCGGTCCTACAGCAAACGTCAGTTGCTGAGGGCTCGATAGCAGGCTCGAATCTACTCTTCCACGCCGCCTCGCGAAAGGTGCAGCATGTGCACGAGCCACAGTGAAACGGTATATCGCGAAAGTACGCAGGTACTGTAATGACTGACTGAGTATTAGTACCTCGAGACCAGGCCGAGCGAGGCCGGAGACGTGGTAGGGAGACTTCGAAATTATCACCCAAGCGAAAGCAGTCACCCTTCATAGAACACACGAATCCGATCGACCGAATGGGCCCCGGTTACGGTAACCACGATCGACCCGGATCCCGAGACGGCCGTCAGCGTTTCATTGGGCGCCATCGATAGAATCCTCGTGACAGGCAATATTGCTTTGGTCGCTCCTATTTCACTCACATTGCCTCCGGCATTAGATTACCGTAGACAAAACGCGAGGGTAATCGCTCCCATATAATCTGGCGGTCTTGTCTCATTGTCCACTTCGTCCGCGTCTTCCCTTTGGCACCCATACCTTCGATCAATTCTTCTCAACCACAACAGCAATGCTTTCCCGGTCCAGCCAATCTCTCAAAGCCGCTCGGGCTCTTACTGCGGCCCGCTCAGCAGCAGCTCTTCCTATCGTCGCTTCACGGGCTGCCCGTCTCTCAACACCGCCTGTGCCCAGCGTCTCTGCATCCACCTCGACCGGTCGATGGTTCTCCTCGTCAGCTGTCAAGCGGGAGCACGAGTCCACTCGGCCCGAGATCGACACTCCTCCCAGTCTTTACACCTTCACGGAAGATGAAGAGATGCTGCGGGAAAGTGGTAAGTATCGTGAGCGTAGGATCTATAGACTCTGCTGACTGACCTCAACCGCAGTCCGCAAGTTCGCGCAAGAGGTCGTCGGACCCCGAGTGTATGCCATGGACGAGGCCGAACAAATGGACCCTGTAGGAATCAGGATGATTGGAAAGCGGACCGAGACTCATCGGTCTATTGTGCTTTAACAGGAAATCATTCAGGCTCTGTTCGACCAAGGTGTAAGTGCACGTGTCCGGCACAAAAACCGAGACTGATCTCACTTCTCGCTCAGCTCATGGGAATCGAGACTTCGGCTGACCATGATGGAGCTCAAATGAGCTTCATGGCGGCTATCATTGCCGTTGAGGGTGAGTCTATTCGTCGAATCTGCGACACTGCCGCGTCTGATAGGCATTATCTGCTCTTTCAGAGCTTGCAAAGGTGGACCCTTCAATCTCAGTCATGTGTGACGTTCACAACACGCTTGTGAACTCGACCCTCCGCCTGTACGGAAACGAAGACGTCCAGAAACGCTTCCTGCCCCGACTCGCAACCGACACGGTGAGTAGTCTTGGTTTCATTCTGTCTTCTAGTACTCATCATTCTGTCTCCATCCGCAGCTGGGATCATTCTGTCTCTCCGAACCCGCCAGTGGATCCGACGCATTCGCGCTGCAGACTACAGCCAAGCTGGACGAGTCCGGTAACAACTATATCTTGAATGGTAGCAAGATGTAGGTTGTGGTGGAAGACTTAGCGAAACAGTCACTAAGGTTCTGTCGCGCTTTAGGTGGATCACCAACTCGGCAGAGGCCGGTATCTTCCTCGTCTTCGCAAACGTTGATCCCTCAAAGGGCTATAAGGGTATTACTTGTTTTGCCCTCGACAAGGAGATGGGTGTGACAATCGCCAAAAAGGAGAAGAAGGTTAGTGGGATCAGACATCAACTAAGCGAATACCAGCTAAGCGATCTACGTGCAGCTCGGTATCAAGGCTTCTTCGACGTGTCTGTTGAGCTTTGACGACGTAAAGGTTCCCAAGGAGAACGTTGTCGGAGAGGTCGGCAAAGGATACAAGGTAAATTATTTTGCCATAATATCCACAGCTAGGCACTAAAGCCGACTCCTGAACCAGATCGCCATTGACATCCTGAACGAGGGACGAATCGGTATCGCCGCCCAGATGATTGGTCTTGCGCAGGGCGCGTTCGATAAGGCTGTTGCCTACACATACCAGCGAAAGCAATTCGGCAAGGCTATTGGCGACTTCCAAGGGTGAGTGTCGTGAAAGGGTAAAGGGCTATTCGCTGACATTAAAAATCACAGAATGGCCTTCCAGTTTGCCGACGTGCTCACTGAGATCGAAGCCGCTCGACTTCTCACCTACAACGCAGCGCGATTGAAGGTGGGGTTTGACAGATCTCGAATATGAGTCTCTGCTAAATACAATCTGTGATACAGGAGCAAGGGAAGCCGTTCGTTCGTGAAGCGGCCATGGCCAAATACTATGCCTCCAATGTCGCCCAGCGGGCCTCGGGTATGGCCATTGAATGGGCAGGTGGTGTAGGCTTCACGCGTGAAGTCGGGCTGGAAAAGTACTGGCGAGACTCAAAGTGAGTGGACGAGCGATAAAACCCCGTCATCTGCGTGCGTTGATGCTAACACCTCCACAGGATTGGTGCTATTTACGAGGGAACCTCAAACATTCAGCTCGAGACTATCGCGAAGCTCCTCAAGAAGGACTTTGTCTAGTCGGAGAGTAATGAACGAGCCGCCGTGGCCGTGGCGAGTCATGAATAAGATGTCTGCTTGGCAGAACATGAAGAAGTGAGAAAAGTTGTATCATGCGTATTCCATTTATGAGCTTTGCATCAGGACTGGCTTCCAAGGGTGTGCTGAGCGTTGCTTCATGTTTCTGTCTCCGGAAACTGCTGACCGGTGGGCTATCTCCTTTCCCACTGTAACGTCCTACCTCGCACGATTACACGTCAATGAACTTCTTGACGTTGCCGAGCCAAGATACGTATTCCTAAACACGCCAGTCAGCATGGGCCGGTCATTTTCAGGAAAGAATGATTTACCTTCTGTTCCTTGTATTCGCAGTATAGCGGAATGAACATGGCTGCAGAAATGCCGAGATCAGCCAAGGACTCGGAAATATTGACCCCCTTCAAACAGAAACGCACCGAGGTTGGCATTGACGTCCCTCTCCTCCAAGAACTGCTCAAACTGCGACTGCACCTCTTCATCGAGATGATCGAATCGGGGGCCGACATACGTTCCGCGCCTCTTCCAATCTCCCTCAGCCGTCATATCCTCGGCCAGTGACTTGTCGCTGTAGAAGCTTGCGTTATCGATGATGAAGGATTCATCCTCGACCAACAAGTCCATGACGAGGGCGCCGGACGAGCCGGACTTGGTGATGTTGAGGGATGCGCGAACGGGGAAAGACATTTCCGGGGGAGGCGCTTCAGGGTTTTCTTCCGTGGCGAGATCTGAGGTGTCGGGCGGGTTGTCGAGGTCCGAGATCGAGAAGGTCAACTTGAGCCTGGAGTAACAAGATCACCGGTTAGACGCAAATTCAGCAGAGAACCTCCTGTGGTCGTACTTCTCGTTCCCGAAATGCCTTTCGAGGGTCACTTCATCGGCGCCGACCTTGTCGCTGACTTTCCAGATACCTGCACTCGTGAATTCCTCGAGCCACTCGGGTTCACGGCCTGCGAGCGCCGTGGCAGAGTCTTGCTCGTAAGCGAGCTCTTCGGCGAGTTTGGCCGAGAGAGCAGCGTCGGCTGGGAGTGATTATCTAGCGAGTGAGCACATGCGATGCGATATACAAAGCGATGAGCTTACTTTGACCGCCACCCAATCGGATCCTGCTGGTGCTAAAGCTCTTGACGGCGGAGACGGCCGCCCATCGAGGTGCCGTTTGCACCGCACGCGAGACGACAGCGGGTCGAGCGACGGTGGATCGAGCGAGAGTGAGTGCCTGTTTGGCGAATCGAGCGGACATTGTAGACTGATGCGGGAGGTGAAAGCCGCAACGACCTCGACACTTGCATGACAAGTGATCAACTGCTCATCCGGACCTGGCTGACGATTGTGCGACCGAGAAGAAAAGTGTCTGACGGATGCAAAACCTGACATCATCACATGCCCTCTTGTCCGTCACCTCGACTCTAGAACTTTCCGTTTCTTGGGTTGGGTCCACTTGCCAAGCTGTCGCCCATCGCCATGTCGCTCCAGCAATCTGCAACTCGAATCATCCGCTGTATCCTTCCTTTGAACCGAGCCCAAGCCCTCTCGCATCATTCGTCGGCAGCGTGCAATGTCAGGCCGTCCGCTTACCGAACCTTCGTCACTTCGCGGATCCACCTCGCCGCGCGACCGCAGAACAATGAAATCCCGTTTGATATCGTTCAGGTAGTGTCTTCGGAGGACAGGACTCTCAGTCCTCCGCAGCGTATGTCGGATCTTCTCGCCCGCTACTCGACAAAGACGCATAGCATACAACTCGTTTCGTCCTCCCCGCCGATTGTTCGCGTCTTTGCTAAAGCAGACCTCCAAAAGGCCGATCGGAGCGCAAAGGAAAAAGCCAAAGCCCGACGCAAGGTCAAACAAGAGACGAGCGAGCTGCAAGTGACGTGGGAAAGCGCGACGGGCGATCTGCAGCACAAGCTGAACCAGGCAAAGCACATCCTGTCCGAGGGTGACCGTCTCGACCTCGTCTTCACCTCGCGTGCCAAAAATGCGTCCCCGGCACCGCAATTCGAGGGCAAGAAACTGAAGGCGGCGCAGGAGTCGATTTTGGGCATGTTTACGACTGCGCTGGGGGATATTGCGTACAAGCGCAAAGACGACGTCGTCAGCGGATCTATGATTACGATGCACTACGAGCCAAACAAGGATCTCCGACAACAAGCGTTGGACAAGGCAGAGGAAGCCCTGGATCAAAAGGCGAGGGAAAAGCAAGCCAAAAAGGAAGAGCGAAGGATCAAGGAGGAGGAACGGCGGCGAAAAGCACAGCTGGAGGAAGAGGAAAGGAGACGCAAACTGGGCCAGCTATAACATTATCGTCATCAATGTTTCGGTATAACGCTACGAATCCTCTACAGTGCGCCTCTTTCTTTCCGCCTTCAGCCATTCGAAGCGCTGCTCGACAATCCAGGGTATCCTGCAGCGCCATCGCTGCATATCTTGCGTTACTTCGAGCAAATCCCCAATCGCATCCTTCAACCTCTTGTCTGAGATCGTTCGCAGCTCCTGCTCCGATGTCGGCCGATCCTTCAGCAAGCCCATGGTATACGCGTGAAATAGCTTGTCATCCAGCACGGGAGGTTGCATAAAATCAGAATAGGCATTTCGGATCCAGTCGGGCGTGGCGGGATGCCAGTCATGGGATGACGGGCTTTGATGGGCGGCGCGAACAGCTTGTTGATAGATTCGATGTGCCATGGTCCGCGCCGACGATGCTGGGTCTGAGGAATCCTGGAAGCCGGCCTTGATGCCCCACCCTTTGATGGCCTTGCGCCCACCGACGGTTCCCTTTTGACGTTCCGCTTCGTATATGTTCATCATGATGGTATAAGCGTGTTCGGGAAGATACCAAGGCGGAGGTCGCGTCGGACTCGATAGAACAGGTCCTACAGTCTTTCCTTCGCTGCGTTTCGCGCGCCGGATGGACGTCTCGGACCCCTGCCGAGCGATATTCCATATTCGTTCCGCCAGGCCTGTCTTGCCTGCTTGCTGTAGCACGCTAAGAAGCACAACATACATTCTGGGCGGCAATGCCATAGCCTGACGGGCCAGGGAGGTACGATTCTGGAGATCGTGCTTCATATCTTGTGTCGTTGCATTGTCCGGAAGCGAAGAGTACGACTGGGTATCCAGGAATGGTATCAAGGTGTTGATCAATCGAGTGAGTTTGTCTCGTTGAGAAGTCTTGGCGAGATGCTGAACGTAAGCGGTGAAGCGATACAGGTCATCCGCGTTGCGAATGTAGGGTGGAGAATCATAGGTGAATGGATCGGCCGACTCGGCTGTAGAAAGCGCTTGCACTGCCGTCTCTTGCGCTTCGGCGGGGGCTATTAGGCTTTGTTGGAAGTATTCCCTCCATTTCGCCAGGGATACAGGAGTGCTCTTGACCGTTGATACCTTGGCGGGATCCATTTTGTCAGGATTCGCGGAGCGACTTGCGCGACCAAATGTCATCAAGATATTATTGGTGGCCGTAGTGAATCGTTTCAGGCCAAACGAATCGGAAATGTATGAAAACAGCTTATCGATATGAGTTTGCGTCTTGAGAACTCGAAGAGCGTACGCCAGTATTGAATTAGCTGAGTCCATGTCCATCGGTTGCAGCCGGTAAGGCGATCCTCTTGTTCCGCTCCACATTCTCGAAGGAGGTGCCATAATGAGAGAAAAGAGTGCCTGCTGACAATGAGTGTAGGCAGTGTAGACTTCCTGATCGAGGTTGGATCTGTGCTGCACCATTTTCTCCGGAAAGACAGCGGGCTGATCGG
This sequence comes from Naganishia sp. PG3902-1, assembly GCA_023628075.1. Taxonomy (NCBI): domain Eukaryota; kingdom Fungi; phylum Basidiomycota; class Tremellomycetes; order Filobasidiales; family Filobasidiaceae; genus Naganishia; species Naganishia sp. PG3902-1. The sequence goes on from JAMALH010000008.1 coordinate 485,555, forward strand.
GCAGAGTGCGAAATGCCTTTAACAATTTCCCTAGCGCAGTGATCGGCAGCGTGCGGGAGAGTACAGGATTGGCCAAGATCGCCAGCGCGCGAGCACACCTCTCGAACTGTTCAGGGTCAACCGCAACAGATTTGTTCATGCGCCCTGACGCCTGTTCGATCGAGATGGTCTTGAACTCGAGACCACGCAGGATGACGTACAGCAGCTCGACCGAGGGCGTTGGGACCATCCGCGGCGGCGACATCGGCATCGGCATGGGGAAGTTCTTCATCTTGTCCTTGAGTGCGAGCTTTTTCGGATGCCAGAGCATAATCCTGTCCAGAGGAGCGATTGGTTCCCCCGGTAGACGCCAAGATCGAATCCCTTCAAACCACTGATTCATTCGAGATGCGATGGAAGGTCGCCGTTGGGCACGGGTGAACCTGATAGGCTCGGTGTTGCCCTTCGCTCCGGATGGCATGCCCTCCGAATCCGTGCGTTTCGCCATACGCTGTTCCCTAGCGGCCGTCATGTTGGCGATGATTTCATCCGCCGGTAGTCCTCCCTCTGCGAATTCCTGCAGATCTCCTCCCTCGGCCAATCTCCCCTCCAAGATCCATTCCTCGATCAGCCCAACATAGACCGTAGCAGCCTTTTCCGGGTGACCGTGAAGCATACATTGTCGTAGAAGAAGCTCGTAAATGGTCTGGGAGCGTTGCAGCCGGAAATGCTGAAGGGCATCCAGGACTTGTAGCGCCGTGGTCATAGAAAGATCCGTCAATGGCTTTGACATATTTCCGGTTTCATTTTGCTCGAGCGACCACAATTGAGCTTCCTCGATGCATGCCACAGACTCCTCCATCAACGCGCCGAATACCGTCTCAAGATCTTGGATGGAAACGTCTGGGCGCCGAACCGATCCTTCCCTATAGAGGGTTTCGACGAGTAGCCGCGCAGACCGTACTGCAGGCTGCAGAAGATGTCAGTACCAAAAGGTATTACCAGGGCGATCCCGACTCACCGAAACGAGAGTGTCCTCGGGAGGGTCTCTGGAATCCTCCGATTCTATTCGAGTATTCCGCTCCTCAGCAAGCTTCACATTCGCCATTCCGGTATCCGCGCTATAGTCATCCTCGGCTTCGTGGTCTCTAGCAACCACGACGTTCGTTGAACCATAGCGGGCTTCAAATCCAACTGCTTTCCGTGGCCCATTCCGCGGAGGAGATACCACGAATGAAGGCCGACAAGGCGAAGAGGCTATTACGATCGATCGGGAACTCGGTTTTGCTGTCCTTGAGCTCGTTCGCGCACGTAGCCCGATGCCGTACCTCGTCAGCGCTTGACGAGATGCGGTAGGTATGCTCGCCATGGCTTGCGCTGTTTGGAGTCTCAAGACGGTGACAGCTTGAGTGCGTGCCCAACTTTCTTCTTGACCATCGCCATGTTCTTCAGGCCCTTCGATCGCGCCCTGGAAATTGCGTGGGGCGCGCTTCTAGGCAAGGTCGCTACATTACATTCTTTGTATGGCAGTCGTCCTGGTTTTGGAATAGTTGCATGTCAGGGGACTTCTCGAGGTGCGGAGCAATCTATCAGTATCGCAATGAGCTACGGAGGCTATAATCGTGGAGGATGGGGCCGGGGAAGCTATGGCGGAGGCGGTGGCTTTAAAGGAGGGAGGAGAGGTGAGAGGATGTCGATTTCTTTCACAAACATCTACTCACAACTCTGATGGCAGATGTTGGGTATGGAGCGATGCCAATACGCGGATATCCAGAGGATACGGAGAGGAAACTGAGGGGATATCTTGTAAAGTTGGCAGACCAGGACGTGAGTGCCTATCTTGCTGCATTTGGGCAGATGCTTTGTGCGATAGGGGACTCACGCGGAACCATGCAGGACTTTCACGTCGCCAACGATCTGCCGGCTTTGGCACACGCCATCAAACGGGACTGGGCAGATGGAAACCAAGGCGTGTTCGAGGGTTTCGCCATTGGGTAAGTCGAACTGACCGATTATCGCTACCGAAGACACTGAGACTATCGATTTCTCCAGTGTTACGGAACAACCGCACAAGCTGCCTTACTATTCTGCCCTGCTCATGGTCCTCACGCACAACCAGTACCTTCTTGATGAGCCATTCCACAAGAATGGTCCTGCACCAGACAAGGATGTTCAAAGGGAAGATAAGACCGCGGCACCGGTCGACGTCAAGCCCGACGTTGACGTCAAAATGGAGGCGGATGCTGCCGATGTCAAAATGGAACCCAAGGAGGCCGAGGAGAATCTTAACAGGAGAATCAGTTGGCTGGTCATCGAGGATATGAACGAACGATTCGGCAAGTGGGTGGCGGAGCGCAAATGGTTGAAGGTTCGATTATGTGTAAGTGTCACCTCTATTCGTCTGGACAAGAAGCTTATTTTTGTCAGCTTCAATTTTTCGCACAACTGGTCAACCTCGGCCTGGTATCTGCGTCGTCCTTGACGTCCACTTTGCAAATATTCACCACGGCGCTCTCTGAAGACAACATCTCAGTTCTCCGCGCTGAGCGATTCATCCGACTCATCACCAGCGCACTGTTACGAGCAGGACCGGGGTACTTTGAAAAGGAGAAGGAGTCCGTGCAGGTCTTGATCATGGTGGTGCAGGAGTTCGCACAGCAGCGGGATGACGGGAACAGGGCCATACGCGATGCGGTTTTCTTGCCGCGTGATCTGGTTGACAAGCGGACCCCGGAGCGAGACGTGAGTATGATGTTGCGATGACGGACGGGCTCGAGGCTGACGCACCTCTAGCAAATTGACCACTGCTCCGCTGTTCTGCAAAGAGCCCAGGAAGATGGGTTTCCCGTGCCTCGATTCCTGCCAGATCCCTCCAAGCGACTCCGTCCGGAAGGCGAACCTCCTGTCAAACAGTTCGAGATGTCGCACATCTTGATTCCAGAGGGCGAGACCGATATTCCTGGCCGGGAAGATACCGAAGGCTGGATAGGTACACTGAATGCAGAAAAGCACGTTGGGTTGACGGATGGCCGCGTGCCGAACATGGATGATCCGGAGGGATGGGTCATGACCCTTTTGATCATCGACATCATCCACGTCTACGAAGTCAATCGAATCGAATGTGCAAAACTGTTGACGACCTTGACAAACTTCGTCTTGCCCGATGCATTCAGGGAAGCACCACCTCGCCCCGCGCCGGGAACTGCGGAAGAGATTCCGGATCCAGTTTATGGCGAATGGGTCTTGCCCTCGACCATAATCTCTACCTTGCTCGGCATACTCGTCAGGTTGCCCGTTCCAAGTCACAAGGCGATCTACCTCGTTGCCCTCACAAGAGAGCTCTGTCTGATCGATCGCTCCGGTATGGCCTACCCAATCGGTCAGGCCGTGCGAAAGCTGTACGCGAGAATCGGCCGCGGTATCGACATCGAAATCACGAGGAGGTTGGCGGATTGGTTTGCCATGCATTTGAGCAACTTCGATTTCAGTTGGATCTGGAAGGAATGGTAAGTTCCCGACTTGACAATGTCATTCGGTGCTGATGCCTTGTAGGGTTCCGGATATGGATCTACCTCTAACACATCCGAAACGAGCGTTCATGCATCGCTTGATCGAGATGGAGATCCGGCTGGCATACCACGATCGTATCATGGAGTCTCTGCCTCCGGCGATGCAACTGATCGAGGACGTCCACGCACCGGCTTTGCAACCTACCGACCCATTATTCCCTTACGAATCTAAAGGCAAGTCGCCATCGCGGAAGTCGCATGATCTGCTGACCTTCTCTTGTCAGACCACGAGCACTACAGTATTGCGGCCGAACTCCTGGGCATGATGAACAGGAAGGAAAGCGCGGAAGCCGTGGTACAGAAAGTTCGTGATCTCGCCGGGTTGACTGCTCCCGATCAGCCAATACCTGCAACCTATCGATACGTCGCCATGATGTGCATCCTCAACCTAGGCGCCCGTTCCTTCTCGCATTTCCTGAACGCGATTGAGCGGTACCAGCAGCTGATCTTCGCGCTCGGAAGGGACAAGTCTGAAAAGCGGGATCTGTTAATGGCAGTGCACGACTTCTGGCGATACAACGGCCAGATGAAAGTCATCGTCATCGACAAGTACCTTCAGTACGGTGTGGTGGAAGCATCAGACGTCGTTAGCCTTCTCTTTGCTGAGCTGTCAAAGCCGGCTCTTCACGAGGAGGAAGGACAACCTCTTCCCACGGTCTGGACGAACTATTATGCGTGGGAAGTGCTGCGAATGGTCATCGACAAGAGTCAAGGCCGAATTTCCAGCATCGAGCGGCGCGTAACGGGCCTCGAGGGGATCGAGCTCGAAGCAAAGAAAAGGCGTGATGCTTTGAGGGCCACGGAGGTGACGGAAGCCGAGGGGGAGCCGGCGGCGCCAGTAGCGCCGGAGACTGGTGAGTTTCAAACCGAGTATCAAGCATATATTCTGATCTTTTTTGCGGCCGAAGACTCGTCTCAGCTTCAAGAACTCAAGTCTAGGCGAGAGCAACTGAAAAAGGATTACTCGACGTTATTGTACCAAGTGACGGCGAGCTTTGTGCAGTCACTTGTACCGGAGACGTATCAGGGTCCCTTCGTGACCGAAAGCGCGCGCCACTTGCAGAACATCGAGGAACTGCCCACGCTCGACACGGTTGTGGAACCCTCCGCGTGGGATGTTTTGGCACGGCTAGGCTGGTACCGTGAATTTGTGAGATTGGTAAGTTAAGTCAGTGGGCATAGTTGGGCTTTGCTCATTACTTTCCGGCAGTATGGCAAGCGAATCGCAGACGTTGCCGCCGATTTGATAGATCGCAAAGGCGTCTTCTCAAGTTTCCCGGCGGTAACGGAGGAGCAGCTTGCGGCAAGCGACAGTCGCACTCACGCGGCATATACGGTTAAGGCCATCTACGAGCAGGGGCTCCAGGTTGTGTAATCTCTATCAAATCTAGAGTGCTTTGTTTGTGCTTGCGAGTTCGTCACTACATTTCCAATCTTTTGGCGCCGTATCACTCCAAACCACGACGGGCGGCTTTCAGGCAGTCCTTCTCAAAGCCCGGAATATGTATCACCTCGACTCCGCCTCGTCGCAGAAGTTGAATCCCTTCGCACTGAACATAATCCGGAGGTTCTTGTACTCCCTGTAACCGATGTCAGTGATTGTACTTTCGTTTGACCGTGAGACGTACAATATAAACACGCTTCAAAGATGAAGCAAGAATGGCCTCCGTGCAACTCTTGAGACCGCTCGTGCGCCTCGAACAGGGCTCCATTGACGCATATAGCCATGCTCGGGAAAGGATAGCCTGAAACACGGCTTGCGGTGTGGTGCTTGCCTCGCCGGTCGATGTAGCAGCGAGGATACGCTTCTGAAGCTCGAGCGGGAGTTGAGAGATCTTGCGTTCGAGCAGCGTAAGGGCGTTGGCTTCCGCATGGGTGTTGCCTTCTATTGCTCGTGAGTACGACGACGAGAGGACCAATCCTTGAACTTGTTCGCCGTAAGATGGGGTCTCCTCGAATGGACCATCCTCTGCAGTTCCTCCACTTCGAAAGACGGGGAAATGCGGCTCGAGCAAGTCGAAGAGCTCGTCGAGATTGTTTGTGGATTTGTCGTCTGCGGATGATCTAAGTTCGGTTTGCAGGGCGGATGATCGCGGCAGAAAAATGACGGATCCGACGGAAAAGGCGGTGGGAGAGGGAACGCAGGAAAGGGACTCTGCCAGTGCGAGGTTAAGTAGCGCGCCGTGTAGTTGTTGCTGAGGGATGGACATGATGTTTGGTGCGATAGGAGATGATTGACGGCCGCAGTGCGTCGCTTGATCGTTCATATCACGCAGTACTAGCTGCAGTACTCGCCCGGAAATGCTGACTCATCAAGCTTGCAGGCTGTTTACTTTGTGTCGGAAGTGGACGGTTGATCCATGTTCTACACCATCTCCTCGCGTCGTGCTCTTCAGCATGCCATCCACTCGACACAGCTCTGGGCACCACAACGTCCAGGTCAAGCAGCACGGCGGCCCTGAAATGAAGGCTCTCCAGAAGACAGCGATATCCGTTCACGTCAGACTTCGGCCATGGAGGGAAAGCGATGGACCCTTAATGGAAAACGCAATCAGCTTGTCGGACACGACAATCTCGGTACCGAATCCGCAGAGAGCTGATCAGAGATTCAAGTTCAAGTACACCTATCAAATAGATACAACCTTCTCTTGGGCTGATCTCGACCTTCTTCGTAGCCTGGATGGGTGTTACGGACCGGAAAGCAGCCAGGATGACATCTTTGTGGCCGTGAGACCGATGTAAGCATGTCTAGAGGATGATTCAACCTCGCTGACTATTTGGGACATTTGGGAAGAGTTGATCAGGCTTACAGAGGCATAGTACGCGATTCTCACCCTACATGTACGTAGTTGAACGGAAACCTAGGCTAAACCTGCAGTTCTGTATAGAATACGACTGTCTTCGCCTACGGTGTCACTGGAAGCGGAAAGACCTGGGTACGTCAACTCTCCCCTTCTGGTCGACATGTGTTTCCGCTGACTGACTATTCTCTTTCCTGAACATAGACTATGCAAGGGTCTTCTGTAGACCCAGGCGTGATCCCACGAGTCATGAAGGTTCGTGTTCATCAGCAAGCTGTCGATAAAATTCGGCGCACATCTCGACTCTAACTCGCCTTATCAGGCCATCTTCTCGAGGAAGGAAGGTCAAACGGACTCGAACCTGAAGGTGTCATTTTCCTACTGCGAGGTCTTGATGGAGGATATATATGATTTGCTAGGTCCAAGAAACGGCGTAAGTCCAGCCGTCTTCCATGCTATGCAGGCTGTGAGCAGAGAAGCTGATTATCCTGCATACGCCCAGACTATCAAGAAACTTGATGTTCGAACGAACGCGGCAGGGGATAACGTCATACCCGACCTTAGTATACGATATATCAGTACGTTAACTGAATTTGAAAAGCTTTACAGGTGAGCAACTCTGCGCTACGTTTTCCGTGATCGCTAAGAATATATCTCTCCTGGCTCTTGGAAGAACTGCCTCTCAGTCACGTAAGACGGCCGCAACAAAGTTGAACTCAAGTAGCTCCCGATCTCATGCAATATTGAACGTCTACGTTGAGACGGAAGACCCAGACACGCGGAAAGGTCAGTTTCAACCCCCCCCCCCCCCCCCTACTCTCCATTGATCATAATCAAATCTCCCAAATGGCAGTCTTGACTGGTAAGATCTGTCTGGTCGATCTCGCGGGTTCGGAAGACAACAACTTGACAGGAAACGATCCGACCCGGATGCGTGAAGTGGGTTCCTCTTCGATATCTGACAACCGGTCAACCGCACTGATATTGACTTGCTCTAGTCTTCCTCAATCAATAGATCCTTGACCACCCTTGGCAGTGTGGTAGAGGCGCTCAATAGCAAGGCTTCGAGAATACCTTATCGCGACTCAAAGCTAACACGGATCCTGCAAGGTATCGTATCCTCCCTACGCAACACCAGACTCAAGCGTGTTTGCTAACATCCACACCGCCGTAACATAGATGCCCTCGGTGGTTCAAGCCTCGGCATGGTTATATGCAATCTGGCTCCGGGCGATAAATTCGCCAAGGAAGCTCTACGGACGCTGAACTTTGCCACCAGGACGAGGGAGATCGAAAACAAGCCGATTGTCCATGCAAAGGGTGAGCATGAAGTCATCACGCCTTGACTGAAGCGCGAGGTGACTAAAAATCTCTCGGGTCTGCCAGCGGAGAGAGGAAAATTGTCAAGGAGGAGCGGGGGATCAGACAGTCGCGGTGTGTTCAGTAATACTGGCCCACCTTCCCGACTGCCGCTGCCTCCAACAGCTCAATCAGGGACAGATAAACGATCAGACCGCTCCTCCGATATCTCGCAGACAGTCAGAAGTGAGACCCAATTATCTGGAGTCGGGTTGACCGAGGAACAGCTGGACAACAAGATTGCGACCATCGTGCACCAGACGATGTTAGATCAGCAGCAGCAAGCGAAATCCGCAAGCCAAGTTATCGCTAAGCCCCAGAAGCCTACGGGGATGGATCTTTCCCAGTACTCTGAAGAGGAAAGGAAGGCTAGGGCGAAGGTTCTCATCAATCTAGCCAGGACACATCACGACAAGTGAGTGGCTGAGTGGGATCAAACCTCTCCGCTGTTAATCCTTGCTTGGTCACCCTAAGGGAAGAGCTTGAGCCTTCGCTGGAATACTACCGTAAAGCCAAACTATACGTGCCCGACAATCACAAGCTCGCTAGAAGGATCGCCGGTACGTAGAAATTGACTAGGATGACAAAAAAGCTATCCAGGTTGACCTTGTCATTTAAAGAGATCGAATTGGCATTAGAAGGAGAGGTACCGGTACCCAAACGATCAGGCGCATCTTCGATGCACGGCGTGGAATCCGAGCTCGTCCATGCCCGGAAGGAGGATGCATCATGGAGAGCAGCATTCAAAACAGCTGAACTGGCGGATGGCGTCCTTGGTCGTGAAGGAACGCTGCAACAGAAGGAGAACACAGGAACGCCATCGAGCGTGAAAGCCAGACAACCGACGCTCAAGCGCTCGAAAGCTCTATCTCGCCCGTTGGCGGACGTAACCAAGATGGTAAACCTGGCCTCACTGGCAAGTGAAGGAGCCGAAGGCGAGAAGACGGAGCGAACGCAGGTCATTACCGGCAGAGCAAAGCAGTCCCGCCATAACGCCTTTACTCCATTTGGACAAGCGCCGACTCAGAAGCTCGAGGTCTACCGAGATGAAGTTTCGGCTCGATCAGCAGAGGGCCATCATCATGGACCTGGGCTTCGGATGGCGACAGCTTCGATAGCAGGGGATCTTCATAAAGATGTCCTTCTCGGTGGCTCGGCAGGCTTTGGAAATGGCGCTATGATGGACGACGAGGAAGTGAGTTCCGTTTGTAGACGCTTTACTCTCTCTGGAGGGAGTTCTTACTATTTCCAATCCCCATAGCATTTTCTGGACAGGAATTGTCTCAGAGACGTCAAGCGCCGGCGGCTCTGAGGCATCCGTACTTCTATTTGAGTTTTCAGACAACACCCATCCCTTGCGGGGAATAGAAAAGGGCTCTGCAACGTTGTATTTCGTATGATACTATGGACACTTGTTTTACTGCTGCACGTGCAGACATGCATTGGATATCACACAGCCAATTGGAGTAATTTATATCCTCCCTTGTTGCTCAAGAAGCAGCCAAAGGCGGAATACTCAAACTCGTTTGTTTCATGGATGGCCGCTTGGATTCGCTCAATGTAACACCCGTTCACACTCGTTCTCTGCGATTGTTAGCGTCTTTCGCGAACTCGACAAAGACCAGGGCGTAATCTATGTCTCTGCTTTTTGGTAAGAGTGTTAGGTGACGCTTATATACCCAGATACAACAATGCAGACATATCGCTACAATACGGAGACGTTAGTCGTAGACCACCGCGATCAATCTGAACTCTGTGCCGCCGCCAGGATCCAGTGTCTGATCCAGCAGTTCGCAATGCAAAGTATGCGGGCCAGGAAGAAGATCGTCCGCAATCGTCGTGAGTCTATGGAAATTATTAGCTCGGGTATCTCGGGAACCGGATGATAACTTACACGCCCTGATTCCGTTCCCGGGTCTCCCACCAGCCGTTCACTCTGGTGGGATGCTCCAACGTTCCCCTTGACCTCTCATCTTTCAATAAACTCCCATCCAAATTTATGTCCCGGTCAACCCAACAATCTAGGCTTCCCAGGCCGAGAACATTACTGCGCAGGTGGCCGAGTTTCACGTATCCTTGGCCCGTCATTTGGCTGTCCGACTCAAGTGTAGTCCCGCTCGAGGTGCCATCACGGATTGCAGGTATGGTCACGTTAAAAGGTATTGAGATTCGAGATCCCGGCTTCTTGGTGACTAGGTAATGTTTCTCTCCCCAATCATATTCGAACCTGAAACTTGAACATCAACGTCTGCCTCGCGTGAAGCAGAAATGGGCTTACCAGGGGCCGTGAGACCTTACCCCATGTTTGTCAAGCCTTAGGCGGTTATGCCTCAGCGCCGAATTGGTCGACATGCAACTTGGGTTGGTCCTTAAGGCCGGTTTATTCGTATAATGCGACGTCAAGAGGATCTGCGACTCGGACATCAGCATGGCGCCCGTTAGGCTCCCGGCTTACTTACACCGGGAATATCTGAAGTGTCACCTGCCTTCTTGTCGCCGTGGAGGATTTGTGATTGAGAGTCGAAAATCTCCGTCAGATTCGATACCCAGCTCGTGCCTTCGAGAGAATCGCCATCGGTGTTGTACACGTCGTATGGCGCCATAAGTTGTATCTGAGTTTGCAGGTAGTGCACTGCCAGTTCTGCCAACAGGGTGTGCCCGTGTCCGCTGATCTGCATAGGGAAGCCACGCATAAACACTCGAGGATCGCAGTCAGAGCGCGACACTCACGTGCATCAAGTCCACCCATCGATTCGCTTCTGGAACATAAACATTCTTGGCATCTCCGACCACCAGCTCGTCCTCTGGCACGTTTCTGAACCATTTTGCGATTTCGAGACCTGTCCCCACGCCTCCACCCGCAGAGACCTGTCTCGTTGGATCGTTCAAAATGCGTGGAAGTACGACGTCACGGATTGATATCACTGGAGTGTCGTAGTAGGCAGCGACATCGATGTGGAGCGACGACGCGCTGGACAAGGTGGAGAACAGAAGGGAGAAAGGTCTAGATTCCCAAGAGCGGGTTAGAGATGAGGTTGAGATATCGCTCAATGGCGCTTACTGAAGGTTCAGGACAGCTGGTTGCGACTTCATTTCCAGAATAGATCGCAGAAGTAACTCGTAATTCTCCATGGATGACAAGTCTCTGTTGACGCCTAACTTCAGCGAGATGAGCACGGGACTGACGGCGAGACTGACCGGATATCGTTGATTCCTAAGTCCACGAGCACTAAGTCGGAATCCTCTGGAATATGCTCTTTCCAACATCCTGCAAAGTAGTCGCTTCCGACACCACCCTGGGCGCCGTTCACAAACTACGGAGGCAAGAGAATCAGCGGGATTTGAATAATCGACTTTCCGTTCACTTACTATGTTTGCGCCTCCACTGTCGCTTGCGAAACCTGGATCCTGCTGCTTCACCGGAAATGTCTGATTGAGGAATTGGAAGATCTGGTGGTGAAGATTGAGCGGATTGTACAGATTCTGAGATACGGCCGGTCTCGGATCGATGTGCCAGTCCTGCGCCAGGTTTCGATCGTCGTGGTTGCCAGTCGCACGATGCGCTGATGGATGATAACCGCTCGGCTGCCAGTCCTTCTGTGGGAGGCCTCTTCCTTTGCTAACACTTCCGCCGACGACGCTGACGACGAAGCCTTTCCCGCTTCTAGCCTTTTCGAGGAATCTCTGCATTCTCGCTCCTGTCCCTTGGTACAGCACCCCGCGGCTGTATTCCCATTGCTTGAAAGCATTGATATTTGGGGGGAGGTTATCCCAATTGGTTTCATATCTTGAAGGATGCCTGGATAGCACCAGGGATGTAAAGGAGAAGCGATGGATGAAGTTTTCAACATGCTTCTTCAAAGCCGTCCATTTCGGATGCTCGGCATGGGCGTCTTCTTCGCCCTCGACCGATTCCGCAATAGATTCCCATTCTTCGTTAGTCAAAGAATCCCATTCTTCCCTGGTAGTTGGTTCCTGAATGTTTGTTGTTCCAAGATACGTCGATGGCCTGAACGCGACAGGTATGTAACCTTGACCGAAATTGAATTTCCGGACCGTGTCCAAAACGCCATAGCCTCTCGATGTTGTCTCCTCAGCGATCTCCGTTCGTATGATGGCCAGAAGGGTATATGAGAGTGTCAAAAGAAGTCCGAGAATGAGGATGGTTCGACGGAAGATGACGGAGAGCGAGATGAACGCGCGCATGGTTTGCGGAGGAAGCCGGTCGGACCGATCAGGCGGCAATGTCTCGAATGTGGGAGTCGCTTCAAGGCATCGTCTATGCTGTCGCTGTCGAGTGTATGAGTAGGGGTGTCGCTGGTGTGGATCGCTGTAGAAATGTATACCGGTATACATCATGTGTCATTTGTATAGATCTGATTGACAGGTGTCGGTGCCAAAGAGGGACGCTGTGTACCTTGATGCCGGAAGCACAGAACAGCGGATGGAACATGAGCACTGTAATTGCCTCCGGCAACTCTCTTCTCCTCTTATTGTACACCGGCTTGCGAGATGTCCAAATCAATGCCCATTGCTCAAGCCATCGCTCGAGCTCTTGCTTCCCAAAACTTTTAGATTATCCCAGCAAGATGCTCAATAAATGCGCTAGATCGCCCGTACAGCTAATCATACTTACAGCTTAATTCTTAGGTTCTGAAAGCTGTTCTGAAAGCACCTCAGGGCAAGGCAAGGTTGTTTCGACTTGCACCAGCTATGGGTAATTAACATACATGTTCTCCTTGTTGCTTATACACAAACAATAAAGGCCCTTTTCCTATAATATCCAGCCTTGTTCGAGTTGCCTGCATACGACATTCGAGCTGCATCCATCCACTCGTGTAGATGCAGGGGTGTGCTGGCAAGTGGAAGCCTCATGTCAAGGCTACCGACAAGCACGAGAGGTCGCTGAAAAGGCCCTGGTGGGCATGATCCCTCACAAGAACTGCCAGCTCATCAAAGAAGCAGCGAGATTGCCAAGAATTTTGGACCAGATCGACAGCGGTATAGGCAGGTATGCCGCGCAGTTGCCGAAGCGAACATACCGCAAACTTTGGGGTACGCAGTAAGTGCAGAACTGAGGGGAGTGGTCCCTTCAGAATGCACTCAAGAGCCGGCCATGTCGTGGTCAGCTTGTAATGATCGAGCCTGGAATAAACGATGCAACGTGTTCGACTGTGCATGAGCATAAGATTGGAATCAAGGCTGGTCCAGAAAGGACGATGTACGTCTACACCATTGTATTACAAACAGCTGATTCTATGGCTAAAGAAGTGAAGCGAAAAGCGAAGGTAGAAAGAGGAGGTAGGGCAAGTCATCTGGGCAGGGCAGGTCAGCATGATAAAGATGCAAGGTATCGCCCATCATGCTTACAGACAAGTCCTTTAAACTTCCTGCGAGGTAGCACCGGAGGCCTTCTTGGACTTGGCGGTCTTGGCGGGCAAGAGCTCGGAGTGGATCTGGGGCAAGACACCACCCTGGGAGATGGTGACACCGCCGAGGAGCTTGTTCAACTCTTCGTCGTTTCGGATGGCGAGCTGCAAGTGTCGGGGGATGATTCGCGACTTCTTGTTGTCTCGGGCGGCGTTACCGGCCAATTCGAGGATTTCGGCCGACAAGTATTCGAGGACGGCTAGAGGGAAGGTTTAGATGGTGATGACAGAACCAAGAGGAGTCGGCTTACCAGCAAGGTAGACAGGGGCACCGGCACCGATTCGCTGGGCGTAGTTTCCCTTCTTCAACAATCGGTGGATACGACCGACGGGGAACTGCAAACCTGAGAGGGGGTCAGAAGAGGAAAGGGGTTGTAGTACTCGAGGTGCTTACCAGCCTTGGACGATCGGGACGCAGACTTGATAGCGGGAGCGTCGGAGGACTGAGCCTTACCACCTTTGCCGGACATTGTGAAAGTTGTTGGGTTGGTTGGGTGTTGGAAAAAGTGGTGCAAGTGGTGGTCACGAAGACGAGTGGTGGAGTGAGATGAAGTTTGTGATTAACGGTGATGAAGGGGAAAGTTGACGCTGATGAGCGGATATCTATATACTGCTGGACGCTAAGTGGCCTCGACGCAAGTCTGACGCGATCCGTCGCACACGCGTAGCCGAGCGTGTGAGAGGACAGCGTGACCGGGATTAGATAATCTCATCAAGCCTCACTTTTGATCAATAACTCGCCTGGGGGCACCCGTGTATAGTATTCTCCAAAGCGGTTTGTTTTGATGCTGACCCGATGCGCACGTGACCGGGCTCTGTTTGGCTCTGTTTGGCTGTGATCGAGGCTGGATCCGCGTGTACTTCAATCCAGTGATGGAATCCGCTCGACGCGTCATCAAGCCCGCAGGTGTCACACTAAGGGGAAGGTCGGAAATCATCAGGCTCAGCGAACAAGGCCGCCGAACCGAGACGCGTGTTGACGGCTCGCCCGGACGAGGCCTGATCGTGCGCGATGGGTATATAGCCTCCTGGTCATTAGACCAACTTCTGCCTGCTTTGGCGACATTCATCTTCTTTCACCAACTCGTATTCACACACCGCCCACTTCACTTCTTCACTCTACACAACCACTACTATCACAATGGCCCCCAAGTCCGCTGCTCCCGGTATGTTCTGCGTCGCCCCTTCAATCACCTCGTGCTGACCTTGCAATCATCATCCAGCTTCCACCGCCTCCAAGGCCCCTGCCACCAAGGCTCCCGCTGCCAAGGCCCCGGCAAAGAAGACCGCCGCCCCCAAGGAAGCCGGTGACAAGAAGAAGCGATCCAAGCGAAGGGTCGAGTCCTACTCGTCCTACATCTACAAGGTCCTCAAGCAGGTCCACCCCGACACTGGTATCTCCAACAAGGCCATGTCCATCTTGAACTCTTTCGTCTCTGACATCTTCGAGCGAATCGCCGCCGAGGCTTCCAAGTTGGCCGTCTACAACAACCGATCCACCATCTCGTCGCGAGAGATCCAGACCGCCTGCCGATTGATCCTTCCCGGAGAGTTGTCCAAGCACGCCATCTCTGAAGGTACCAAGGCTGTCGTAAGTGCACTTGATTATTATGCGAAGACCAGTCCTGATTCGACGTCCTCTTCAGACCAAGTTCTCCTCTTCCACCAAGTAAAGCTTTGGCTTTGGTTGGACTGCTATTTTACGCCTTCGCTTTTCGCTCCCATTACCTTTAGTCGTAGAGTCTGCTGTTTGTATCACAAAGGTGTAGACGTACACCGTCCATCTGGACCGGCTTTGATTCCAATCATTTATTGCAAATTGCATTGTTTGTGCCTTTTGGCTTGAGATCACTCTTATAGCCCCTCTTGCTTGCAACTTGGAGACCTCTGGCTTTTTCGACCGCCTGGACTTGCGAGCACATCTTCAACTTGACTTGATTCAAGACAAGAAGCCACAGGATAGGAGGCCATGGAGAGCCAGATCACCGGTACCAAGGCGGTATGCGCAAATGAAGATACGATATGCAGGTTATAGCTCGATTACAACCATGTCTATTCGCCGCTAATCAATATTTTCTATAACATCCCGCATGTATGTCTTGATGGGCGAGGCGGCAGCATCGCTCTTGGACTGGACCCGCGTAGCATTATATAGCTTGATATAGTTATGTACCGCCTTCTCGTCCTTGCCTGCCTGCGCCCGAAGGTATATTTCGTGCAGACCGTCGCCGAGATCGGGTGGAGGCGTGACTTGGGTCACCGTTACTGGACCCAGTTCCTGCTCGTCACCCGCAACGCCGAGATCCCCATGCGTAACCTTCAGTAGACTGTCAATGTCGAGCGATTCGCCCTTGGGCAAAGGTACGGGCTGGGAAGGCGTGATGCATGGCATGTCGACCTCTTTCCGCAAATAACGATCGATATCGACGGCGGAAAAGAATGTCACACCCTGGGGCAGATCGTGCATGCCCAAGTTATAGCACAGCAGCGCTCGAGTCCAGGCATTCACGATCTGCAGCGCGAGGGCAGCCCGGTACTTGTCATGCTCCTCTACTAGATACCGAAGTTCGTCATGCAGAGAAATCATGTACCGGGCCTTGATGTCGTACTTTTTGATGAGGTATTCCATCCCGATGATGAGCAGGTGAAGGTAGTCGACTCCCGAAGACTGGACAACCCAATTGATGCGGGACGGCAGATAGTCGGTACCGAAAGCACCATTCTTGGGCAGATAGACGCTCTTCAAGGCGTCCGTGACGCCGCATCCTAGAGCCGGCGTCTGAGGCAAAGAGCTGGTAGCAATCCTTTCCAGAGTATTGAAGAGGTAGCTCTCGGATCCCCCGTGCCACAGCGATTTGATGGCGTCCTCTGGCAGGGCCGGACCCTTCTTGTTCCACTGCTTGATTCTTGTCTTCTTGCCCTTGGTGGCGACATACAGATTGTTGGCCAACGTCATTGCTTCTTGATCGGACAAGTTGGCGTTATTCTGCTTGAGCAACTGCAAGGCGTGCTTGACTCCTGCTCCGTAGATACGAGAATAATTGAAAACCTTGGCGTTGTCTCGCGTGGTATTGAGGATTTTGGCCGTCTTTGAATGCAAATCGGTCCCTGCTGCCTTAGTGCCTTCCAGAGTCATCCAGCCAATCGCTGTGGCGCCGTGTAAGCCGAACTGCGAGTCTCCCATGACGCTTGCAATCCACAGTTCCTCCGAGTCTACGTCGGCGCCGACAATGGCATAGCCCGGTGGTGCGCGAATCATGGCTTTGAGTTCCGACCCCACTCGATTCTTCTTTGCGTTGGACGCTGTGAGCCATGTCGCTTCGACAGCTCGCCGCGTCACGGTGCCCATGGTGATGACTCGAGGCAGGATGATGCCCAGCCGATTCTCTCTTTCCGTTGTATCGCCAAAGCCCATGGTACCGATTTCGGAAGCGTAGACGTCCATTTGCTCCAGGATACGCTCACGAGCCGAGATCCAATAGCTGCACTGAGCATTCATGTTCATGGCGTCAGCTGCGGCATTTGCTATTCCATTGTCGGCGACGCCCTCCCCAGCAGGAGCGGAAGCCAACACGCCGTTGTCGATGTACCGCAAAAAGTTTTTGGACATGGGGTTGCCCACATTGGCGTCTCCTCCTGCGTGATGAGGGATTTTGACATAGACACTCGAAGCGTCCGCGGCGAGTCTGGCATCCGTTGAGTCCTTGAATTGTGTAAAGACCACTCCACCGTCGGCACTGCTCTGGCGTTCGATGGGGATTCGGTAGAGCCAACCGTGCTCACGGCTGTAGCAGATGGGGAATCCTTTCCATTGCAAGCGAAGGAGGAGAGGTGCGACTCGCTTGCGTACAGTCAGATCGAGCTCTCCTGGCGGGAGGGCGTTCACACCGCCTGGTACTAGATCATGAAACCACTTTGGCCATATTCCGTGTTCAGCTCGACTCCGTCGAGGGATTTTGGGCTTTTTGGTTGATTCTTTGGGGCGAACGACTTGGTCGACGTCAGACCAATCCAGCGCACAGGCTTGAACGGTAGTCTTGCCGGCTTCCAAGAACTTTTCGGTAGCCTGGGTGAAGACGTCGGTGTGATGGTCGCGCAAATCCCCATTCAGCAATGCCATACAGGTATCCCCGTATGGTGAACGGTACATGCCCGAGACCCAGTCCGACCGCCTGTTTTTAGTGAACGGAGACGCAACTTTGCTTTTGGATGACGGGCGATGAAACGTGTATCGATTCGATAATGCTTGGAGTCGATGATCGTCGGGGTGAGAAAAGACGAGACATTCTCCGAATGCTTCGACTGCCGAAGGCTCTTCCTCCTTTGAGACAGCAATGATCCAGCGATGCTCGCGGGATTCGATGAGCGGTTGACCTCTATATGTAATTTGGAGAATGTATGGAAGGACATCGCCGAGTTTCGAAGGGGGTGGCTGTCCTTTGAACCACGTCTTGCCATCCGCAAGCCAGCGCGGATTGGCTGACACAGTCCATAAGTCTGCAAGTATTCTCTCTCACTAGTCTAGCTGCATACCTGTATCTTCGACCTGTCCCTGTCGCTCTGCCACCATGTCGTCCTCGACCTCTGGCTCAACCGCGCGCTCTTGCCTCTCGCTCAAGTCAATACCTGAAGCCATCTCACCCTTGATATCGCTGGCAACCCCACCATCTGCCTTTTGTTCCTGCGGTTTGCCGTCTGCTGAATGCACGAAACCATCGTTCCATCGAGCGGCCTTTGGTGTCCAGTCCAATTGTTCCGACCACGGATCGCCCTCCACAGGTCCCCTCTGCTTCAGCTTGTATGCCAACTCCCACAAGACACCCTTGACGCCGCCGTCCAGCTCCTTATATTTCTTATCGGCATTTTCGATGTACGCCCTCCAAGATTTGTCAATGGGCAAAAACGGGTTGCCCATTGTTAAAGCGCCCGCGAATGACACAGGATGAGGGCAGGATAGCAGGAACAGCGGCAAGACCTTTTGCAGGACTTGATGCGTGACTGCAACGTCCTTGCCGCAATATTCCAACAGCTTTTGCAGATCGGGTCGAAGCTGAGCGGCCGATGTGATGTCCTCGTTGCCAAACTCGTCGCGAACAGCCTTGTCCATACGAATGTCCAGATGTAGGCGGGCGACCTCGGACAATGCATTGGCCGAAGTGACGTCTTCCCACCGGCCCGAATCTTCCCAGGTTTCGCCTTTGCCCGCCAAGAATGCACTGTCAGGTCCATCAACGTCTTTGGACCCTTCAAACTCGTTGATAAGGCTTTCAGACTGAGAGCGCTGCTCTTTGGCCTGGTGCTTTTCCTTTCTGCGCTTCATCCACGCCGGGCGTTGAACCGAGGTAATACCTTTAGTGGACACGTGCAGGGCAAGAGTATCGAGCCAGCGATTTCGAGAACGCTTTACATGGTATTCATCCAAGACTTTTGACCGATCATACCCTACGTTATGCCCAACGATTATTTTGGCCTGATCAGGATTCGTTGTCGCGATCGGAATCAACGTAGACGGCACGCCCAACGAAGGTGAGTCGGCATCGGCGAAGATAGCTGGAGACAACCAAGAGTACCACGCGTTGGGCGTAGCAGCCGTAGCCATAACGGGATACGGCGAAATCTTGTACAGAACCTCGACGTCGAAGCAGACAAGTTGCTCGTCTCCCAAATCCTGCACGGGTTCTGCCTCGCCGGAATGGTGATCGTAGCGGTACCATCCAGGCTGATCGACACACCAAGTCTTTGGCATCGCAGGCAATGTTGACTCGGCGAAGCGCTTCGAAAGATCCAAGTAAGGTTCGGCTTCCTGCTGTCCGATGCGTTGGAAATGCTCGCGAATATTATTCCCCTGCAGCGGGGGCATATCGAAGCTGATTTCGGGGAGGGTCGCAGCCCCGGTAGGAGAAAGATCATTGTCTGCCAAGTGCTGAAGCGATATTTGGATGAGCGCGTCCGATGGCTTTCGCTTTGGTTCCCCGGGAAATAGCTGACGCTGTAGAGACGGCGAGAGTAATTGTACACCGACAGCGTTCCTGCGTGGGCCGGAGACTTCGACATTGTTGTCAAGGGATGCATCACTCGGTATGGCGGCTTCCGTTACAGTTGCAGCGGTAGGCCCCGATTGCAACAATGAGGGTGTTGCAGAGATAGTCGGAGCCTCTGCACTTGCCGCCGATTTCGCATTCAAGGACGATGGCTCCGCCTCTCGTGCCTGATCTTCAGCAGAGTAGCGTTTCCTATTGCGGCGAATCTCTGCTAAATTCAGGATTCTCGCTAAGAGTCGTTTCAATGCCGCAGGACATTAGATCCAGCATTGATCGACTCACGACCTTTGCCACTGCGAGACAGTCGGTATGTCCAATCCTCTTCGACCGGAGCGTCAACCAGTCCCGTTACGGATGGGACCTCTATCTCATCGGAATGATACAGGTACTCCTCATCAATTGAAGGTGACGCTGCCGAACGAGCCGCGTCATCATGTGTCCGATGTTGGTCTGCAAAATGACGTCGAGTACCATCTGGCGTGCTATGAGACAGCTGTCGACTATGTACGACCTTTCCTGCGTGATGTGCTGTCCTACAGCGCGAGCGTGGTAAGCGTTTGATGCCATCAAGCCATCGAGTTGCCATGTTTAATTCGAGAACGGTCCACGCGCTCAGAGGTCTTGTAGCCGATCTAGCGTTACCATTCCGAAGACTTCCGACCGATGTATCCAGTGGCGCTTAGTCAACGGGACGAAACTGCTGTTACGCGAATGATGGACCAGTAGAGCAACCAGTTGACATAGAAGATCTTGAAGCAGCCCAAAGCAGGAGATCGATCTGGTGAGCGATCGACAGCGGAATCAGATTGAAACCCGATCGCCCGTTTCACCCGGTTGGCAATGGTCTCAGTGGCATTTCTTGAAATTCAGAGGGTGTTGAACGCCCCTTGTCGTTGACTCGCTCATTTCCATTACCCTGGAAGCGCTGAGTTCTCCTCAATCTCTCAGGCTACAGAATGTTGATCGGAGTACTCGGTCAGTCATCGTGACACCGTTCAGGAAACATCTTTGCTGAACGCGATTGCAGCCCTGCAGGGTGCTTTCCTCGAGCACTACACACATCTCAACAAGTGGGTCTCCTTGAATCACTCAGCAGAGACGAAGAACTGAAGCGGTTGCTCACTAGAGTGCGCTCGGACCAAGATCTCGACTTTGACGTGACGCTCGTGCGGACTACAGAAGAACTCAAGGTATGTCGCCACTCGATTATGCTGGATGGTGACTAAACTTTTTCCACTTTCAGAAATGCGATGCACTTGTGTTGTGCGGAGGAGAATCGACCGTCATGCTTGCTCAAGCAGCCCGACACCCAGGACTACTCGAAGAGTTGACAGAGTTCTGCCAAGACCCGCAGAAACCGGTGTATGGATCTTGTGCCGGTATGATCCTGATGGCGGACATCGATGGTGTCGCTGGCGGCAAGAGACCTCAAAAGGGGCTAGGCGCGATTCCCGGTATGAACATTTGGCGCAACCTATATGGGAGTAAGTACAAAGGCAATCAAAGGCAACTATTGTAGCTGATCCCCCTATAGACCAATTGGCCAGTTTCGAGGCTCAGCTGGAAATGCCAGAGCTCAGCGACCCTTCAACGCCGTTCCCTGCCATCTTCATCAGAGCGCCAGCGATCCACTCTCTTGCGCCGGGGCTCAAAGCCAAGGGAGATGCCACCTTCCAGCCATTGTGTTCGCTTCCGCCCGACTTGGCTGCGGATGCACCGCCATCGGACGGCCCTCTGGGACCGGCGGACGAGGAGGCGCTACGAGTAGTAGCCGTTAGAAAGGGAAAGAAGATGGCGACGAGCTTCCATCCTGAATTGAGTCCCGATCTGCGTATACACGAGTACTTTGTGCGCAAAGTATGCATGGAATAGATGTTGTAACAACTGCATGGCATATGACAAGACTTTTGCATTGATTTTGGTACGAAGGACACAGGCCACCGCGAGCGAATCTGGGACATGCGTTCCCAGGCATGTGCCCAGCTTACTTGCCTTCTTTCGGTCATTCCTCATCGGTATCGCTCAGAACGGCGACGGATTTGCTGGGGGAAAAGGTTCAGCTTTGCCTCTTTCGAGCCGAGGTTTCACCCACAATTTCGTCTTCTTTGTCGGTCTGTCATCTCCCCCTTCATCTCCGTCTGGGTCGACAGCTGCGGCTCGCTTCTTTTTAGGCTTTGGCGTCTGATAATAGGTGGTGAGCCTTTTGTGTGAGACATTGCAGAAGACATACCTTGGATCGGGCCCGCGCTTGCACATCGTCATCATCCGTGTGCATGGCATGAGCCTCCTCATCATCGTCTATCATATCGTCATCCGAGTCACGCTTGGCCTTCTTTTTAGATTTGCGACGGGGTTTGCGCTCGGCTTCGTCGCCGCTGCCAGCGGGCTCTTTGTCCTTGCGTGATCTTCTGCCCTCCGCCCTCTCCTGTTTCTTGATGCCCTCCTCTTCCTCCTGTTGTCGGATCTCCATCCTCCAACTCCTTGCCTCCTGACGCTGTCGTTCTCGAATGGCCTCCTCTTCCGCAAGACGTGCCCTCTCCGCTTCGACACGTTGACGCTGCAACGCACAAGCGAAGTCAGTCAAACCGTAGTAACGTTCTGGAAGGTTACGAACCTGTATCTCATCAAGTCGAGCCTTCTCCTCGGCTCGCTTCTTCTTGGCGATCTCATGCTTCGTTGACTGCTCCTTTTCGTACGTCTCCTGCTTTTCAACCTGCTCCGGCACTTTACGCAACAGAGATCCTCCGTATTTCGCTCGATATCCTGCCATTTCGGGATCGTACCCCGCTCCGTCTTTTGGCAAAGTAGCAAGCAGACGGAAGAGACTGACGTAGATCGTTAGCTTAGAGTGCGGAGTATTGCGGAGATCGCTTACTCGTTTGCGCTGCTCGCCTGTCCCGACACCTGTTGCACTTCCACGATGGACCGCTGGTCGGGTTCCAGGTTCAGTACGATTTCTGCCCCTTTTTGCTGGATCATCGCGATGTTGTACAGCGTCGTCTTGTCATGAGGTTTCACTTGGCATGCCTGTCGAGGACACGTTAAAACTAATAGGAGCCTACGGGCTTCATTGCACGTACTCGTTGCGCATACATAAGAGCTTTGCCCATCGCCGCATAACTTGATGATTTCAGTGCAAAGGAATAGTAAGCTCGGCAGAGATACATCAAGATCTGCCAATTTTGGTTCTTCGTCATCTCGGATGCGGCACCGTACTGTTTCGGAAACTTTCAGCAATCATTCCAACAACTCTCTGGTATCACTCACAGCTTCAATGGCACGCTCCTCGTCACCTTTGGCAAAGTGACAGTGACCGATATTGACCAGAACGCTCGACGTCAACATTGAGTCCTTGATACGCGTGAAAATCGACAGGGCGATCTCGAGCCCCTTGAGTTTGGCTGCGCCATCAGAAGGTCGACTGGCCGGCCCGTCTTTGCGCAACGGAAGGGTATCCTCAGCGATAGCGATCGCCAGTCCCTGCGCCGCGACAGTGCAAGTCGGGTCAAGCGACAGAGCTTGCGAGAAGGCTTCGGCTGATCGACAATAATCCTTGGCGCGTTCGGCTTCTCCGGCTTTCGAGTCTCTCGCTAGGTGATAATGGTAGGAACCGAGTGTACACAAAGCATGTAGGTCGTCCGGATGAGATCGCCTCGTTGTCGTAGCAAACTTTTGCAATTCTGTCCACTTTTCCTGCGAGTGCATATAGTGAGAGACATAGGACCGGAATTCAATGTCGGACGAATGGCTTGTGTTGATCTCCTTCAAAATTTGATCGGCCTCGGCGACACGCCCCAGCGTAAGCGCCACTTTCGACAGCCGAATCTTGGCTGTGGAACCTATCAGCTTGAGATACAAGTTGACGGACTCCTTGCCTTACCATTGACGTATTCCGGATGCTCTTCCAGCAAGCTGCGATAAGCTTCCGAGGCTCGCACCACATCGTTTGAGTCTTCGTACGCCCTGCCGAGGTTGTAGAGCAAAGTCGACCTGAAGTTTTGGCGTGCTGTTCCTTCTGGCTGGCCCAGAGACGCGACTACCTGTTCGTACATCTGCATAGCATCGTCCACATTGCCCTGGAGCATGTAAAGGGTGGCAAGGTTGTTTGACATTTTCAAGCCTGTTAGAGAATGCTCGTCGCTATCGCCTTGGTCCTGGCCGGCACGGAGACGAGAGTGGATCTCGATTGCGGTCTGGTATGCGGATACAGCCTTTTCGAGACTTTCCGTCTGCCAGAGTTTCGCCAGTTGGACGAAGACCATGGGATCGTCTGCTACGCCTCGAAGACTTGCTCGGCCGTCTTTACTGGTCTTTGACCTTTTATACATCTCGTGGATACTGTCGAGCAGATCGCGGGCGTGTCTGGTATTTGAAGCGAGTTCTGAAGAGGGCATACCGGGATGGGGGTAGGCGAGTAAGAGGGCGTAAACCAGATTCAGTTCGACTGGCGCTTGACTTCCGATCTTTCTCGTGGCCATTTCCGCAATGTTGAGCGCTTCTCGATAGTTGCCTGGGAAAATGGCCATCAGCAATTACATCACCGTTGCTGATTCATGGACCAACCAGAAGCAATGGCATTTTGCGCTCGGACAATCTCCACCACGATGTCCGGCATCGGATCTTGTCGTAGACGGGAGGCGTACTGCTCAACGTCGTCCTTGTCCCCCTTCATGAAAGCCAAGCGCGTCCTCTCCGAAACAGCCCGTCGTGTATGTGCTGCCGTGTCAGCATACTGTAGAGCACGCTCTGCCAATTTGACAGCCTATGTTTTGATCCTCGTCAGTATAATACTGACCACTGTTCGACCGCGACTGACCTTGTCTATTTGTCCTTGCACCTCGGTATTCCTTATTAGAGACAACGCCACGGGCGACAACTTCTGGTGCGTCTGAACGAAAAGCTGACCCATCTGCCTCGTCGCCGCGATCAGCTTCTCCTGTCGCTCTTCAGAGCTCATGCTGGAGCTGTAAGACTTTGCCTCGTTGGAGTCTGCGACATTCAAGAGAAGCCTAGCACCATGGTTGTTGGCGTCCTACCAGGCATGTCAGTGCGATGATACAGGACAGAGGACTGCACCACCTACCCGCTTCAGAGCTCGCTTCCACGCCATCTGAGCTCTCCTATGGTCCCCAGAGAGCCAGTATCCTAATCCGATGCCGACTCGAGGATCCGGAGAAAAGTTCGGGGCGGCTTGCAGCACTTTTTGATAAGCTCTTAGAGCCAGATCTGGACGTTTCGATTGAAGGTGCAAACGGCCTTGACACATCTGCACGATCAAGTTATCCGGTTCATGCTGCAGGGCGAGGTTAAGAGCCCTCTCAGCTTCAGGGATGGCTCGCTGCATCAAGGCAATCATCGCTGCGAAAGAAAAATGAGCATCGAGCGCATCAAGTTACGTCTTGACCTACATCGGCCAACCAAGAGAGCTATTCTGGGTTTGGCACGTGTCGCAGCGTCCGTCTGCTTCAGGGCCTCCTCTGCACGGGAGAAGCAGTCGGCGGCGCGTTTTCTGTATTCTTCACCAGACAGGGTATTTGCGGGCAATATATCCTGTTCTGAAAGATAGGTAATGATCAGTCGACTACCGCGACCTGGAAAGCAGTTCCCGCACTAGCATTGGGCAAGATGATCTTCGGAGCATCCCTCGCTTCGATCAGGTGGATGTGTCCCAAGAATGTGTAGGCATCGCATAGGGCATCAAGGTCGTTTGTCCTTGTAAATCGGGCTGTTGAGGAGTGACACTTGTAAGCAAGCCCTTCCGAAACAACCCGGGTTGTATTTACTCTGAACAGCGGTCTCCAGCAACATTCGTGCCTTGTCACGATCCCCATTCCTCAAATGTTCCTGTGCGACTCGCATCCACGCTTTAGATCGAGCGTCAATGTCGACCAGCATGCTTGCCGACATAGCATGGTCCATCTCGTGGAGCTGATTGACCTGGATCTCGACAAGCTCGTCACTGTGAAGAAGATACCTCGATTAGCTCATGCCGTGACCGCCGCATGAAAGAGTCTACTCGCTTGTTCGTGGGCAAATCAATAGTCCGCTCTTGTCCGTCCACCGACTTGCCATCGGTATTGTCATCGATGTCAATATCCATATTGGTGTCATCGATGTCTTGAACTTCCGGCGAGGCCCGACTCTGCTGGCTGGTCTCCGCCATGATGGATGGCCTTGACTCTCTCGGATATTTTTCAGGTGTCACACCCCCGGGTATTTGAGGGTTATGGAGGTGCAGGCTGTCCGATGGCCCTCGTTAGAACGACACAGTTCATGCCAGGCAGTACGAATCATCAGTTCGGGTTCGAGGGGTAGGACTTAGGAGATCATGGTGCGCCCGGCATGATACGTCGAGATCACGGCTGCCGACCCGACGCAATTGCGCGACGTGAGTTTGCCCTTCGCGTCCCTTCCCTATTCATGCAAACTCGTGAATCAACTTCTGCCCAATAGAAAATACTACAGGGAGCATAGAACAAGCATTTTTGCCGCCCTCAGAAGGTCAGAGGCGATCAGGGCACCGTCACAAAGCAATTAGCAGTCCGTGCGATGCTCTTCGCCAAGTCGAGTCTAGTTGAATCGATCATCTAATGCATACATGTCAAGGTGACATTCCATCTACTCTATACAAACGGCAAGATGACGTGACTTTCATACTCTCCACCACAGTGCACTTTGTGTGCCCCAGTGTTATCCGTGACACCTTCGACGGTAAACTTCTTGTTTTCAAAGCTCTCCTCTTGCAGTAACGGGTACCCGCCCGAAACCTGGATTCGAAGAGACTCTCCAGCTTCAAACTCGGCACCCATCGCCCAGATACCGATCTCGAGCTTGACAACCTCTCCCGGTGAGAGCAGTTGAACCTTTTCGTGCGGGTGGAACGGATACTGAGGGTGCATTGACTTGGAGTCGTCAATCTCTCGATGACTTGCACGGAGGACGCCCATGAATCCAACAGCCAAGTTGAGGTTGGACTTGTCCTTTGATGGGATGGTATCGAGGTCATCAACAGGGCAATTCGACCAGGGAATGTTGAGCGCGAGCAAGGGCTTGCCGTTCTTGTCAAGCTTTCGGATGGTCACGTAGACAACCATGTCGTCGGCATCATCGCACGACATGTACAACACTGCCTTGGGGAGACCGACCAGACGAGTGGTCTTGTCAAATTTGAAATCAAAGGTCGAGTAGCTTTTAGGTGATGTCGAATCGTGGGAGACGACTCCAACGTCGCCCTGAATTGCCTGTTCCGACAAGGTGCCGTTGCTGTGATTGAGGTAGAGTTTGCGGTAGTCTGTCCTCGGCAAGGGGTAGTCCTCCTCAGCGATGTTGTAGTACGGGTCGTTCTTTCCGAATCGAAGGACCGTCGTGCGGACTTTAGGGGTATGTTTTTCGAAGCCGTTGTCCTCTTCCTTGAGGAATTTGTCGAAGAAGGACGTCAACTCGTCCATCTCGGATGGCTCAGCCCATAACAAATACCACTCCTGTAACACGCAAATATTAGCTTTCCGCGGAAATGCACGGGCTAAGAGAGACTCACCTGGTAAGGGGTGATTGCCAACCATTTGTTCTCATGCGGGATCTGCATATATCCCCGGATGGAACCCATCGTGTGGACAAAGTTGGTATAGGAACAGGTGATAAAGGCCGGAATCTTGATACGCGAAAAGTCGACCCTCTTGTCCTTCCAGTACTCGTTTTGCGTCTGGGATCTACGGTACATCTCGAAAAAGTCTTCGACGCCGCCTTTGCCCCGAATGATGTGCGTCGAGATGAAGTCGAACAACCCCGAGTCGAACGAGCCACCACGAACAAACTGTTCTCGGTAGAGATCGGCGCATGCCTCCCAAGGGGCGATACACTTGAGGGAAGGCGGTTGCTGAGAAGCAATGTGCCACTGAACAATAGCCAAGTGGGAGTTTCCAGCCATGCCGACGTTCCCGGTGCACCATGGCTCCTTGGCAATGCTCTCGATCACATCATACCCGTCTTCCCCTTCCTAAATGAGAGCGTTAGTCTTAATTCGAGAGTGCCGCAGGAATGACTTACCTGAGTACCCATGATAACAACGTCTCCATCGGATGCACCGGCACCTCTAGCATCGACATTGACAACGGCGTAACCCCTCGGGACGAGCACAGCGGGATCCGGACCTTCGAATCGTTCCAGGCCACTGAGGGTGTTGTCGGGCACACCGATCTTCCAGGGAATGTGCGGCAGGAAACTGAGACCGTTGTACTTTTTTCCAAAGGGACTCCAGCAGATGATGGCGGGCACAGGCTTGTCGTCAGAGTCGACTGGTCGATAGATGTCGCAGTAGAGTCGACAGCCATCACGAACGACGACCTTGTGATCGTGAGTGGCTTTGATGGTGCAGGGGAGCGGGCGGGAGTTGTAGCCGTTCCAGCCTTCAGGCAGGATTTCCGTTCGAGGGTTGAAGCCTTGCCAGTTGTTGTGGCCGTCAACTGGAGCTTGCAGGCGCTTGAGGGCGACTTGGGGAAGGGCTTTGGTGGCAGGCATGATCGAAGTGGTGTGAAGGTAGCGGGAGAGCCGACTCGTTTTGGGCTGTTTGTGAGAGCATCCTCGTTGAAGACTCAGTGGGGACGTGTTTGCCGCCTATATACGGCAGAGCGAGTCTGGTCCTCCTCCAAGATTCGGGACGATGGGCCGATGAAGCCCATCCTGTATCTCCGGTTGAACATGTGAGATACTTCTTGCCGGCCAGGACCGTGAATCACAGCTGCGAATCCAGGCCGAAAGATGTCCGGCGGGTTCTCGCAGGCGGAATTTCCGGATAGAGGGCTCCGAAAGTCTGCAATACATGGATCCTGAAGTGATACCGACCTTGGGAGATTTGCGATGTGTTCGCAAGCGATCAGCGACGTCAGTTGATCGATAGATCGATAACGGCTTGAAAGCATCCCGTCTTCGATACTCGAAACAGCTCGCGAAAGAGAGCCTTTGAGACCTCCTGTATTGCAGCAAGTACACACACATGTACAGAGATCTTGGCTGACTTCTCCCTCCTCGGGCGCACCAACACTCGCGGCCCCCGCTCGATCGCGGACGTAACCTGAGACACATATTGGCCAGTCGCCGTCACCGGCTATTGGTGGGAGGGTTCTGGATTATCAATACGAACTTTTGCTGTGGCAGGTCCAACGCGGACCTGAGGGGGATAAAGATTGACGGCACCGCACAGCACAGGCATCGCTCGGATCGTACTCTATCGCGAACCTTGTCCCCCAACGCTCACCATGTCATCCGCTCCTGAACTCGACATTGTCGATGTCGACCAGTACATCACCGTCTTCAACATCCCTTTTAGTCGATTCGGTATCTTGCCCATCGGCAACCGTTCGACGTCTGTCAAGCTCAAGGATGACCGGCTGCTAGTTGTCGTCAGCAGTCCATGTGACGAACCCACGAAAGCCAAACTAGCGCAACTCGGCAGAGTCTCGTGAGTCTCCTATTCTGCATCGCGTCTGCCAAGGCTGACACCGCAACGGACAGCTACTTGATTGCTCCAGATCTCGAACACACGATGCGTATCTCAGATTGGTATGCACAGTATCCCGACGCAAAGTGCATCGGCCCGGCAGGAGTTGCACAGAAGAAGCCTGATATCAAGTGGGAGGGCGTGATGGGTGAGGGAGGAGAGTCGAAAGTTTACGGATTCGAAGACGAGGTATGAGTTTACGCCTCGCCTTCCCCACACCGACTGATCAAACTCTTCTACACTCAGATTAAGCTTCAGTTCTTCCCCGGCCACACAAACAAGGAAGTCGCAGTGCTGCACATCCCTTCAAGAACCCTCATCCAGGCCGACCTGATCTTCAACTTGCCCTGCACGGAACAATACGCCAAGGCCCACTCGAGTGGCAAGGCCTTTTTCCCGTTAAGCATATTCCAGAGCAAAGCTGTGGCCGGGCACCCGTTTGTGCCAAACTTGACGAGCAAGGATAAAGTGTGCGTAACTCAGCATGATTAACGGGGTAGCTGCTGACTGCATTTCGTTCCTAGGGCAATGGCGCGAGATGTGGCTGTGGTGAATGGCTGGGACTTTGATCGCATGATTCCGTGCCATGGCAATGTGATCCACACTGGAGCTAAGGAGCTTTGGCTCAAGGCCTTCTCGTTTTTGTCACCCAAGTAGATATCGGGCTGAGCTAGATCTCTAGTATGGTTGCCGCAGCTTCAGCTGTTGGATTGCAGATTGCAAAGCATTATAATATGACGTGAAAATATTATAGCTTTCCAAGCTCTCACACAACGCACGTTCAGTCTGACAGCAGGGCCTGGACGATATGGTTCACCTTGAGATGTCGAAGATCGGTGTACGTCTGATAAAGAACGACGTCAGAATAGGAGGAGCGGGATCGAGCTGAGACATACCTGTCCACATCCTACAAAGAGAATCGGCTGTCCCGTGATGTATGTCATCGAAAGAGCGGCGCCAACCTTGTCGTCCTGTCAAAGGTCCGCGTGGTAAGGAACAGTGCAATCTACGCGCGATGTCGCAAATGATACGCACAATCGTGTCAAACTTGGTCAGAATCATGCCATCAATACCCCTGGCTTTACCCTTGACGCCCGGTCCGCTGGAAGTGGAGGAAGTAAAGTCCCGGAGAGATCTGTCAAACTTGGACAGCTGATCAACGGCTTCATTGCCAACTAATGCTTCTCCAACAAAGATGACTTTGTCTGGGTTATTGACGGCAACGAGCTTCGTTCGAGAAATCAGACACGTTGTCCGCCCATGACGCGAGAACTCACCTTCGCAAGCGCTCGCATGAGGGGCTCGTTGTCTTGCATTCGACCCGCGGTGTCGACGAGGACGACATCAAACTCGTGTTCCTTGGCTGTGCTCGAACGTCAGCTTGTGATAAGGTAGTTTTGTGCTGACCGTCACTAACCGTAGGCAATCGCATCCTTTGCAATTCCAGCTGCGTCCTTGCCGTACCCTCGTTCGTACAGCTCGATCCGCGGCAAGCCAGACTGCTGACCCGCTGCTCGCCCAAGCTCTTCACCAAGAAGCCCCAAGTTGCGCACGTGAACGCGCAACTGCTCGACGGCTCCTGATCTAAAGGTATCGCACGCCGCGATCAAGACCCGCAGCTTGTTTTGCAATAGCCAAAAGCAGACTTTCGATAGATTCGTCGACTTGCCGACGCCATTGACACCGATGAATGTCATGATGTACGGTTCACGCGCCGCTGTGGCGTCCATCTGCGGGCGAGATGCCTTTCGCTTGATGTCCAAGAGAATGTCTGTCGAGCTCTTTGACGTCAAGATTTGGGTGATGGTCGTTGACAAGGCAGCGTTGACTTGGGACTTCACACCTGCACGACGAAACAATCAGCACCGCCTTACAGCACAGAGCGTCGAGCTCACTCGTCATTCCGCCAAGTCGTTTGCCAACCAGTGCCGCTCCTACGCCTTCACAGATTTTCTCGGCAATATCCTTTGCGACATTCTTGCCCATCAAGTGCTTCTCCATCTCGGTCAGCACAGGCTCCAAGTCTTGCTTCGTGAGCACCTTAGATCCCGTGAAGCGGGAAAAGAGACTCGACAACGCACTACCGGCCTTGCTGTGCTCCGCTGTGTGCTGACCATCTGAGTCGACGGAAGTCATGCTGACTCCCTTCTTGAACTCCGTGCTACTTTCGAAAAGCGCGGGGTACGCCTTTCGACCCTTGGCGAGTATCTCTTCTTCGCTAGCAATCCCTGAGCCGTCCGCCTTTCGTCCCGTATCCCAATCCGCCACTTCGTATAGGCCGTCGTTCCCGACCTTGCCCATGGCACTCGTCGAGACCAGCGATTCCAAATCGACCGTTTGCGTCGCCACGACTGGCGTCGTAGCCCCAGAACCTTTTACCGAGTCGATTTGCCCGTCCGGTCCCGAAAAGTCGAGTTGATCCATTTCCGCCTGGCTGACTGCGCTTGTGGAATCGGCCCACTTCCGCATGACCTTGCTCGTGGCAGAGCCTGCCTTGGCGGGTCTCGCGGGCGATCCGGCAGGCGAGGGCGTGCCTCCTCTTCTGCCGCTGTTACCCTGCTTCCCGGTCTTCAACCTCCCTTTCAAAGCTTGCACATTCTTGGCTATCTCCTCAGCAGAGAGGGCTGGTTGTCCCTGATTTTCGGTATCCGAAGTAGCCGACGGGGAATCTCCGACGCCAGGAGAGGAGATGGCTTCCGCGGCGGAGATTCTCGCCTTCCGCGATAGAGCGAGAGCGGCAGACTTGTTGCCCGTCTTCTTCTGACCGCCGGATGCACGTTCCTCACAGCCCTTCAGACACCGCTCGAAAATCACCTCCCATTTTTCGAGATCGATCTGCTCTTGAAGGGCCACTAGAGCTGATTTGCCTTGTAGCTGAAGAGCAGCGAGAGTATCGGAAATGGCTGTCGAGGTCGAATGCGAGAGCGATGAGACAAGGGCCTCGATGTATGGGTGGAATAGCGAGATGAAGAGCTGCTTCATGCGGAGAAGGAGTTCGGGAATGTACGTCAAGGGTAACAAAGCTGGGAAGACGACCTAAAATACGCAGATAATGTCAGATAAGTGTGCAGGACGCATAGCGCATGACAAGGCTCCCGTCGCATCGAAGTCGACCTCCAGAGCGAAACACTCACGACAAAGACCAAACCAAGCCCGTTCTCCAAGGTCCATCTCACACTGAATCCATCCTTATCGATTCCCTGTTCTTCTCCTTTGGACACGATAGCTTTGTTCTCGATAATGACATCTCGCACAAGCGTATTGACAGGCGAGCGGGACGTGGATTCGAGGTTGAGAAAGATGGGATTGAATGATCGTGACCAGAGGATCAGCCCGCCTATAGGGCAATTTCCTCAGTCGACCATCGCCTCCAGTGCACTCAAGCGTGCTTACTCTCGTGCGAAATAGATACGTGGTCCAACATATTCAGGTGTCGACAGGTGAGAACGATGTGACGAAGCGAAAGCGACTCAAGAAGATGCTAATGCTGTTCCGCTCGCGAAGTGGAACGATGGGTCACCCAGCAGAAGGCAGGGAGCTGGTTTTAGAAGATGGCCCATGTTGTGCTTGCGTGGGCTCAGCCCGTTCAGACGTCGGGCGAGCATGCCACCCTCGGCTCAGAGAGAAGCATGCATGCGATGTATGCGATCGGCCAACCCGCGGATGCGAACCTTTCGCGGTATAGCGCTGCAAGTGAAACATCTTTCTCGGCTTCGTTTCTCCTTTCTCCAACTCAAGATACAGAGCAACGCAGTCCACTATACCCTCCATACCACGCGCAACGATGCAGGTGGCCCTATCGAGGCAGATTGTCCGCAAGGGCGGTTCTTCCGCTCGGCGGCTCTTGGGCTCTGCCGCTTCTTTAAGTGTACAGAACAGGCGGTCAAGTGAGTGTTCACCACAAGGTGACCTCGCATTCTGAAGACAGCGTGCTGATATCAGCATTCTCGCCTCCAGCTCTTGCTGTTCGAACGCTGGCAACAGTAAGCCCTTCCGTAAAGCCGATAATCAAGCCGCCTCGTTTCGGGCAACCGCATTCTTCGACGCATCCTCATCTACTTTCCGACGGCGAACTGACGATAGGAATAACCGCGAGTGAATATGAGGAGCGGAGGAGTAGACTGATGAGACGGTTGCCGGAGGGTAGTAGGGTGATTTGTATGGGTGGAACGGTGCGGTTGATGACACAACGTGAGTTTTGGGGGATCCAGGCGCTCATATAGCGGAACCAGGGCCTCCATCCTGGAGGCTAGGCAACCTCTGGCTGCCATCCGGATTCCGTGAAGACCTCATCCCTTCTGTGACTTTAGGCTGACATTTCACACGTTCACTTGCTATCTGCAGAAATCTTGTACGTACTGCGCCTTTTCTCGTCCGGGAAATAGCAATCGCTCATCTTCGATAATCACCTTCTGTTCTCGCTTTGCTAATGAGCACAGCTACAAATTCCGACAGTGTAAGCTTGATTTCCCCTTTCCTATATAACAATGGCTCAAGTCGGTTTGTCGCAGCAACAAATTTCCACTACCTCACCGGCTTCGATGAACCGGATGCCACGCTGGTCCTAGGTACGTAGTCTGCTCCTCTTGGATATCAATCTAATATCGTTAATTATAGAATCGCGGCCATCCTCCCCGCGAGGTTACCACTATACCTTGTACGTTCCACCCAAAGACGCCCACGACGAGCTGTGGGAGGGCGCGCGAACGGGGACCGAGGGAGCCATCGAGGTCTTCGGCGCCGATGCGGCCTACCACAACTCTGCACTCGCGTCACATCTTGGATCCTTGGTATCGGGCGAGACGGACCTCTATGTGGAACTCCCGCCAAATCCGTCACCATCCATCAGCTCCATGCCTTACCCCGCCACGAGCTCTTTATCTCATTCATCGGAAAAGCGAAAGCGCTCGAGCCTATCCAAGCTATTCAACTCTGCCTCAGACGGATCTGAAGGCGGTAGCATCTGGTCTCGACCGCCGCAGCCGCCACACTCAACGCTACACTGGGCGCTCAAGTCTGGTCGGGCCTCACGCCTGGAGCCAGAAGTGGAGCGTCTGCGATTAATCAAATCCCCAGCCGAGATCTCCCTCATGAAGATTGCAGGCCAAATCAGTGGGCAAGCGCATACCGAAGTCATGCGTTTTGCATCGGCAGACAGCGGACGGTGGAAGTCGAGAAGGACTGGGCTGGACAGGCCCAAGCGGGAGGACGATCTGAGTGCGGTATTTGAATACAATTGTGCTATGGAAGGTGCCGAAAGGCCTGCCTATGTCCCGGTAGTCGCGTCAGGGTGAGTCGCCGCAATGCCCTTGGCGGGTGTGATATTGATGAGCGAGCTACAGCGCCAACGCTCTGGTCATACACTATACCAACAACAATTGTGAACTCCAGCAGGACGAGGTAGGCCGCAAGCGTCATTGCCTCTGATGATTCGCTTACATTGCGAGACAGCTCGTGCTCATCGATGCTGGCTGTGAATATGCCCACTATACGTCCGATATCACTCGTACTTTTCCGGTATTGGGAAGATTCAGTGAACCTCAGAAAGATCTATATCAGGCTGTGTTGAATGTGCAGAAGGAGTGTGTGGCAAAATGCACAGTCAAGGAGGCCACGAGTATGGCGGAGTTGCACCGGCTGAGTAAGCGGAAGATTTGTCGACATCAAGTTGAGAAACTGACGATGGCCACAGGCTGCACGCTCATGGCGCAGGAATTGCGGCAGATAGGCTTCAAGTTGACATCGGGAGAGGTTGAACGGAAGCTGGTCAGTCAGGTTGACTCGCAATTCGGCGTCTGCTGACTTCTGCGAATATAGTATCCTCATTACATATCGCATCATCTCGGAAGTGATCTGCATGACTGCCCGATTGTCGGTCGAAGCAATCTGTGAGCTTGATCGTCTGCGGAAATTTGCAGCAGCTCATCACATTCTCTGTGTTTTAGGAGCGAAACGCTGGTTGCGGGCAACGTAATTACCATTGAACCAGGCTGTTATGTGCCTGTCGACCCGTCGTATCCAAAGCACTTCCACGGACTTGGCATCAGGATCGAGGTATGTCGGCAACAATGGACGAGTGGGGTTCCCGCTGACCAACGCATTGTACAGGACGATATTGCATTCACCAAGGACGGGCCGATGAATCTTTCCGCCTACGCGCCAAAGGAGATTGTCGACATCGAGGGTGTCTGTCAGGGTCTATTGGAGGATCGGTCATAGGCATCGAGAGGTGGCAGTACTGCGAGGAGAACTGTGATGCACAGAAGGCGTCTCGCAGCAGTCGTCGCGGGCAAGATCGTTCCAGTGAATCAGCGAAGGAAGGAGGAGAAGGATCGTCTCACTGTATTTCATAGCATTAGACCCGGTTCCCTGCATAGATCTATTTGTACGTCTCGGTACCGTTTTCAGCCTTTCAGAGGTCTACTCTGCGTAAGCATCGCAAATAGCGGTTCTTAACAAGAATTGGCTCTCACTCATGCCCTGCCGCTATGCCAGGCTGCGATGCAAAAAGCAGAAACCACAGATACAGACATGACGGTATCACGGTATGTATACAGTAAAATAAATTACGTAATCACAGTCAGCGTCGTAGCTCAGTCGGAAGAGCGCTGGGCCCATAGGAATTTGCTTCTTCGGTCACCCAGAGGTCACTGGATCGAGACCAGTCGACGCTACATTTCTTTTTCTTTTTGCCAGCCTCAGGTCATAGGACATCTCTGTGTGGATGGAAGCTGTGCGTGGAAGACGGAGATCATCGTCTATCGGAAGAGGGAGGCTGTCTATTCAGATCTGCTGAACACGGCACGTCACGAGCACGATCAGGCGTTCGTCAGCAGATCGGGCGTTTTCGTGATGGTGGAAGGTGTGATGGAACAAACAAGGTCGGTTTGCCCCTAGAGTGCGTTTCAGATATTCCGATGTCAAATCGCCACTCATCCACTGTCGCATCAACCCAAAGGCATTTTGTGGTTTGCTTTTCTAACCCGATTAGGATGTTTTCATCAGGTATCTCGATAGCTCTCTGACAGCGTACCAGCTATAGGGCATTTAGATGGGACTGCCGACTGACAGCGCATTGAGATGATATATATGACATGGTTTCCCCTTCCCCCTTGCTCACGCCATCCAGTGATTTGTGACATCGCGACACGATACCTCAACAACTACGACGTACTTTGCAAGATGTCTCCGCCTCTCTCCGCTAGGGTTCCAAGTGTGAACAGCCCAAGCAAACGGTACCCTTATGCGCGACCAAGACGAGCTACCACCAGACCCACCCCGAAAGCGAGGCTATACGGTGCTCTGCAACCCAAGAAACGAGGGAACAACTTCTCCCTTGGCAGTCGACAGATACCAAGGATCGCCTCGACATACAAACCCGGTACCAAGGCCGTTCATCCACCGCCTGAATCTGATCCGCTCGCATCATCTGCTATCGATATCGACATCGATCCCGCGCTGGAAACGACACTACAGCAAGAGATTGCGTATGTGCCCTTGAAGCTTCCCAGGTTCAGAATCCCTGCCGTCGATCCCAAGTCCTTCTGCTGCGGCAGACTATCAGACGTAGTAAGTCTGGCGCATGTGATGTCAGCCCCTGACTGAACGCTGATTTCCCGGTTGTCTCTTGCAGCCTCCAGAATATGTTACCTCACATATCAAAGCCATGTCTCCGAACATGCTCAAGGCAGCGACCATGTATCGACCGACGCCTCCATCAGTCAACGTGAAAGGATCACTTGGTTGTGCCTTGTCAGCTCAAGGCAAAGTCCTAGACATCGCTCCAACAGACACTATCCATTTCGATATACCCGCCGACTTGTACTCGACTCAAAGGTTGACCCTCGATCAGCTTGGAGGAATGGAGCCTACGCATTGCCTTGCCGTTCGACCGCGTCCGAAGGTGAAACGAGTCGAGAGGGCTGGCGGCGGAAGCGATCTTGATTCGACGATACAGGGCGAGACGGAAGCAGTGGGACGCATGATACCTATTCAGTGAGTACGACCGCGCTGGTCTTTCCAAACAACCAGGACTGAGTCCAGCCTGCTTCCAAGCCACATCATTTATGCTTCGCAGTGCGCGAACTTTCCCCGTCCCGTGCACTACCTCCTATCGACATCGCAAACTTCCGTTCAATCTCCGGTCACCACGTCCCTTCAGGCGCCTCTCTCACCCAGGCCGCCATCGATGCCTGCTGCAGTATCCTCAACCCTGCTGCCACCTTCTCTCGCGCCCGGTCCACTGCTCGGGGAACTATTAGTCCACCTGGGGTCCCAAGATAACACCACACGGTCACCGGATCAAAGGCAGGAGCACGTATCCTCTCCCGAGACGACATCTACCCCTCGTGCCAGTACCTTCCCTGGGACATCTTTGCCCTCGGCGATGGAGGGATCTGACGAGAGTCGATGCGAGACCCCTCGACCATCCGCTCGTCCCAATCCAATAGGGGATCTGAGTTCGCCTCACCGGTCGGTACGTCTGAACCCATCCGCCGATGACCATCGATTACCGCTCCGGTCCGTTGTCGAGTTACCAATGATCCACGTGACTGTGCCGCATCCAAGCGAGATGAACCTCATTCATGGATGGCTGTACAATCCTTCTCCGCCCCTCCTCCTATCGGCTTTGCTGGATCTACCCGAGTCTCGATCGTCCACCGCTTCAGCCATACCTCAGCGACTTTCGGAACTGCCCATACGAGCAATACTGGAGCGCATGCAGAGAACACACAAGATCTGGGGCAATGCTGTGGCGTTGGGCATCGACAATCAGATGCTGTGGAGGGTTCTGGATCGAACATGGGATATTCTGGTGTCTGCGCTTAGGACTCAAGGTGGAGATTCTGTGAGGGAAGTCGTAGGGTTCGCGTCGGAGGAGAGAGTGCAAGGCGTAGAAGTACACAACGAGGTGATCAGAAAGTTCAGCATGGCGACTATCCGGGATCAGCAGAGCCGCGCTGGCTCGACCTCAGACTAAACAGTCTCATTCTCCGACCCGTTTTAGTCTATCGCAACAAAGTGTATCGCAGGTCTTCATATGCGTATTCAGTAGCCCTATTCTATGCCATTTGCGAGTGATACAACCTGGTTGTTGCGCGAGCATGCTCTCCAAGGTGTGGTCCGCTTGACTACCTACCCCTTGTGACGATCTATTGTTGCTAATGGCTAAACATAGATATATCGGAAACCCGTAATACACAGCCCGTGGCCTGACGATATTTGCTACACTCCTAGAGTCTGCGATCCACCATCCCATTCGATCTATGCGCTAATACCACTTGATATGTAAGGAATACCGGTCAACTTCCACCCTCGCTCCGTGAATTGGGGCTCGTTTACGGGGTTTGAACGGTTCAAAGGATCGGGTTCGCCGTTTCGTAGACAGGGCAGACCTAGAAGCTGTAGGGATTGCGGCCAGTGAGTCGTTCCTTGTCTCTCTGCAACCGCGAAGTAATCAGCACATGTGAAAGGCCATACAGTTCGGCGGGACTCACTCTCGAAAATCTCCTTCTTCTTGATAAGCTCCTCTTGGGTGGCGGTGCTAACAGGGGCGTAGCAAGTGTAAACGCACATCCTGTTCTGGCTGCCTGTCGGAGGGCAGTTGTAGTGCGGTGCTCGGCTATCCCCTGTTATTGGGAGACTTTGAGCACACTGTACCGCCATTCAAGCTCATGCAACGACCCACATATGATCAGCGAACCAGCCGGGGCCTCGACCTTGACGAATTCCACGCCCTGGTCCTTAAGCCACTCGAGCCCTTCATCGGTGAAAGAGTACATCTCATTGGTCCACGCCCATGGTCGCTCTTGATGCGACATCGCCTTGTGGTACTTTTCAGAGATCAAGTGTCCGCCCTTGGCGATGATGAGGCCACCGTCGTTAGGGCCGTTCGGCAGGAGGTTGACGAGGCCCTGGAGGCAACGGAAACCTGGCCTGTCGGGGTCTTGGTCCTACTCGAAATGGTAAGTAGAGTATGCCGATAGCCGGAGATGCGCGTACCTGATGAGGCCAGGGTTGTCCCAACAGCTCCCCAAAGTCCTTCCGGCTGCAGAGAAATCGTTAGTATTGAATGCGAAGGCGGAAGGTTATGTGCTTACTTGGCAAACGAAATGTTAACCGCGTCGAAAGAGACAATCAAGTCTTCCGTTCCATAAACCTGAGGCCCGTACATTAGCCACAAGCGCTGTATTGCGTCTCTGTGGAACGTACCTTCTCAAAGGCGCCGACGACTCCCGGCTCCTGCCTGATCTGCCAGACTACGTCTTCGTGGCATACACCGTAATGCTGAACCACTGCAAAAATGCAATGAGCCAGTGTCTCGCTTCTTGCAGTAACTTGGACTCACTGCCCTTGGCTGAGATGATAGGGAGGCAGTCTTCCTTAATCGTCGAGGGATCATTCCGGTCGTAGCCCAGGCCACTGTTTAGGTGAGTCAATTATGTCATCATCAAGAACATCGGATCACACTCACAAGTCCTCCAACCAGTCATGGAAACGTTCGACATAGTGTGCAGCCTTCTCAGCAGAAATAGCAGGCACAACAGCGTATCCATCTCGAACGAGGTCGTCTCGCCAGTCATTATACTTGGTCTCTCCGCTGAAGTCAAGGCAATCGATAGACTGCACGTTTCGCACGTATTGCATGGGAGGTCGCGGCATGCTGAAGAATGAGTTGTTGATCGATGTAGTCGGCTGGTCGAACTCCACTGAGCTGACGTGACCCTGGGCGAGGGCGATCTATTCCTCAGCAGATTATATACCGCGGCCCTAATACGACTTCATGGGAAGGTGACCGTCCCTCAGCAGTTCGAGAAGCGGATGACATCTTCGCGCAACCTCAGAAGTCCTCTCCGTCTTCTCCGAAGTCAGCCAGCTATTCAGCCTAGAAGCAGACTACTTCACCGCTGGGTCACGGCGGACATCGTCCGGCCGGAGTTTGCATGGTCTAGACAGCATTGCTGGGACGTAGAGACCGGATCCACGGCTCAGCTTTCCGATAACGGCAACCTCCGACGTCCTTCGGCTGATCGGTACGAACTCTGACACCGATCGCGACAACTAAATGGTTTGTGGCCACTTGCTAGTTGACCTGCTGCTTTCCTGCTCTGCTGTAGTAACTCCTATTGGGCTTTGCCTTAGGGGCATCAAGCAACATGCCAGGGCGACAGCTCAGCAGAGCCCCGAGCCAGGGAAAGTACAGTGTTGATACAGTCAAGCATGCCGTGCCGTCCGATTTCTCTGCACAGATGACGAAACAATGGCATCGCCCGAATTGCTTCACCCGGCTTCTTGTGGCCGACCGAATCTCAACGAGTCAGCGCAAGCTTCCTGATGGTCACCGGAGCTCTCACTTGCCGTGTCGAACGACCTCAGTTGCGTGTCCGTTAGGGTCACTTCAAGCAAGTCATTCCAATCAGCGTACTTCGGTCGGCACCCCGTCAGGTGTTAGGCCTTTCTGGGTCCACGCCCCCTGCATGACGGATTGACCGGATTATTCCGTCTGGCCGACATCATCATTAATATTCTGTTGACTCAAGAGACGTTTCAGTAGACTTAATTTTGCGTCTAACAATAGGCGAAGCTTGCACCTTCCAGCTCACCTTCCAGAGCTCATGAGGTCGATCGAATGCGACGAAAGTGTGCAGCGTAAGCTCGCACGAAGTAAATCCTCGGACAAGCAACGGCCGGAGCAAAAGCAGTACATGCGCGTTGATCTGACATATACCCGGACCGAGCGCGCGGAAGCACATCGCTAGCACATCCCGCTGTAGGCGATCCATACAACCTGCGATTCACAATTGCGGGTCTCAGTCTGCTGAGCATTCAATTCGCAGCTTGCAGCTTAAGGGATCGCTACGGACCTCGACCGCCCGTGTCACATCCCTGAGCTACTAGTTACCAAGTTTGACCCGGATCTCCAACGGCATTCTCGGACAAGAGCAACAATGGAGACCAAGATGGACCTCACAGCGCAACCCACGGCGCACACTGGCTGATGGCGTCCATTGACGCATCCTCTAGACACTGGAGCACCTGTGGAGACTCCAGAGGGGAGATCCAACTGCGCAAAAGCTATCTACATATATCGCTTGACCCACTCCAAATTCGTTAGACGGGCAATCACCAAAGATCCTATTCACAAGCATACTGGACTCAAATCGACCCCATCGACGGCTCGGCCTCTTCGATATCGACCACAATGTCCACTGGACAAAGACAACATCACTCCAAACCGCCATCAGTCGTCAATGAGGCAGTGTTGCTGCACCATGATGGCGAAGAGGCTGATCACAAAGAACCCATCCCATGGAGGACATGGGCGATCTGTCTGTTATGCGCCTTGGCGCAATTTCAAAACACTGTAAGCTCGCCGGTGAAGACTATTTTCCCCTATCTAACGCTATTCTATGATCAGTTCCTAGGGTAAGAGGGAGCAAGAGCTGAAAGCCTGCTCTCAATGTATTGACCCCGGAAAATGACAGTATCGCGCCGGCTGCAAACGCCTTTGCTATTGCAGGAGCCGTTGGGGGTATGGACAAGCGTGTGTGGATCGTACAAGCAGTGAGTCACAGCGCGTCACCTCGGAGACCCTGGCGTTGAAGCTTTACCCTTTGCAGCAAGGTATCCCTTCCATCATTACTGGTCCTATCATGGCGATTATCAGTGATTTATATGGTCGACGTTGGATGTAAGCTTCATCACCCAGGTAGTCAGACCCTCGACTGACCTGAAACCACGCCTCAGTATCGTTGGAGCCTTCCTTATCGCCTCAGTTGCCAGTATCCTTGGAATGACCTCCACCTCTGTGAGTACAGTACCGCCACCGTAGACTATCGTCTCGAAATCTGACGCAAACTCCAGATGACACAAATCATCGTTGCCCAGACCCTTGCGGGTTGTGCTGGTGGTATCTCAGGTACGTAGACGATAGCAGCCGAAATGGTCAATCAGACTTACCCTTGCATCACAGGTACTATGTTTGCCGTTCCGTCAGAGGTTATGCCCAGTCGATATCGAGCGCATGTCCAGACCGGAATGAGTTGGTTTTCTGGACTATCATCGATTCCCGCTCTAATCGGAATGGGTAAGTTACCGGCATTAA
The DNA here is from genome assembly GCA_023628075.1 of Naganishia sp. PG3902-1. NCBI lineage: Eukaryota > Fungi > Basidiomycota > Tremellomycetes > Filobasidiales > Filobasidiaceae > Naganishia > Naganishia sp. PG3902-1. The sequence goes on from JAMALH010000008.1 coordinate 527,334, forward strand.
ACTTTGTGTGCTTTTGCTTACCTCCTATCACAAAGGCGCTGCCATCAAGGCTGACCCCATCGGGGGCTGGAAGTGGGTATTCCGCACTCAGCTTATCACCAACGGCATCATCTGCGTGGGATTCTTCCTTCTGTATCACGTGAGTATCAGTCTGTTGACGGCGAAACTATTCTGACAATCCCCCTCATTAAGCCCCCTCCGCGTACTCAAACTGTCATCTCGTTCACAAAGCGTATGGCAACATTAGACTGGATTGGCTACTTCTTGCTTTTCGCGGGTCTTGTTCCCCTATTGATGGGTTTCGCATGGGCTAGCGACTCCAACTATGGATGGAAGGACGCCCACTCGTACGGCCCCGTCATCGCCGGCTTCATCGGGTTTGCTGCTTGTCTTCTCTACGAATGGAAGGGACGTGACGACGGATTCATTCATCAGTAGGTTTTGAAGTCTGGGCGTAGATTGCGTTTCTCATCATGCGCGTACCCGTTCTTAGCGAACTGTTCAGACACGGCTGGAACTTCCCCATCGCCGTCTTTGTCATCGCGGTCGAGGGATCCTTGTTTTATCTCCTCAACAATATCTGGCCTACGCAAGTCTTCACACTCTACTCGCACGACTCTATCATCGCCTCCCTCTATTTACTGCCTTTCTTCATGACAATCGTGGTCATCTCGCCCTTCCTGAGTATCTACGCGACAAAATACAAGGATGTCAAGTGGCCTATCGTCGCTGGCTTTGTCTTTTTCTTGTCGGCCATCATCGGATACGGAACGACGACCGCCACCTCAAACAGAGCGGCCATCGCCTAGTAAGTCATAACTTGATTTCAACATCGACGCCGGCCATATTGACATGCTTCTATCCTAGCAACGCACTTGCTGGTATCGGATTCTCCTCGCCTTTGATTCTCATTATCTCCTTGGTTCAGCTTTCGACGCCTCCCCTCTATATCGGTATCACTTCAGCACTCGTCATTTCGGCGAGAACTCTAGGGGGAACTGTGGGCTTGGCCATTGCCGAAGTCATCTATGCGGCCAAGACGAATTCGCAAGTCCCCGAGGCCATCGGTAAGTGGGACCTGTCGTTTCGATGAGACCCATCTGACGCCTTCCCTCAGCGGCCGCTGCTATACCTCTTGGTTTCTCTCCCGCCAACTTGACACCCTTGATCGTTGCGATCCTCTCTGGCAACGGGTTCGACAAGATTCCTGGCGTTACTGGCCAAATCATCGGTGCCGCTTCCGACGCCGCCCACGCGGTGCAGGCCAAGGGTTTCCGAATTGTCTGGCTTTCGTTCATTCCAGCAGGTAAGAAGACTGTGGCGACTTGCCGGTACATAACGCTAATCTTTATGTATCCACCAGTCGTTCTCGCTGCCGGTGTTACCTGCCTATTCCGAAACCCGAAGGAGCGCATGACTTGGAGCGTTGATGCACCCTTGAAGGTGCACGACGATGACCGGAAGAACGTCGAGGAAGGAATTGAGCATGGAGACCTCGATACCAAGGAACAGATACACATGGTTGAAGATACTGGAAAGCGATGATATCGTCACGGAAATAGTTGTGAACCTCCATTATACTCTGTATTTGTACATGTTGTTTTGCGGTCGTCTGTGTTTGTAAATCGTAGAATTTGTCGATATCTCACTATACATTTCAACTGCAAGCACATTTGGGATAATGCAGTCGGGGCGATAGTGAATAAGGTCATGCATTCTAGGACGGTCAATGAGACCTTGTTCAGGCATTGTTCAGGGCTATAGCCTGATCCCAACGAACCAGAGACACATGACCATGACTGCGTTGCACGTCAGACGACGAGACGCAAGCCGTTGGCGGCCGACCTATCATCCGAAGCCCATCAGGCTTCAATGTTCTTAGTGTATAGCATGTCATGCCGGTGATCACTCTGCTCATTCTCGGCGCATACATGTCAATGAGAAGATGTCACCCTCGGAGCATCGGCTCGGCTCGCTGAAGTCACGTGAGAGACGGTAACCAGCTACAAGCAAGTCACCGCAGCACCCAGAGGTGCCCCGCCAAATCGCAAAGTCCCGTCAGGGATTACTCTCCTATTCAACCCAACCGAGAGACGTGCGATGCCCGATCCATTATACCCAACGGGCGGTACCGCACTTTGAGAATCAGCAACCGCCAGAACCCACTTCATCTGGACAACGCCCGACCCGTTCGCCGGCAGATACCAAGCATCGGTAGCGTAGACGTTGACCAGAATGCTGCGCATGGTCATTCCAGTACGCCCTCCAAGCTGTTGTCGGACTCACTGCGCTTAGCTGGTCTTCGGTTCCTAGCCATTACCGCGCTTCCGATATGTGCAGCAATCAGAGGAGCGACAAGCCCAGAGGCAACGACCCGTCCAAGCTTGCTCAGAATGCAGACGTCGGAAGTGAGTGACCTGTCAAGCGACGAGTAACTGAATAATGTTGCGACGACCTCTACGTCCAGATCAAAATGTGATAGGTCAGTATAGCTCGTCAGTTTCCCTAGGGTCCATACCCTCTGAGCCAGATTCCCTCTGCAACAGGCAATTCCCCTGCACCCCTTGTACACTCAGGGGAGAGCAGTCTATTTGCAGAGAATACCAGAACCCTTCCGCAGAGGGATTGACGTACGTAGATGGAGGTGATGGGACATATAATCCATCAGCTGATTCTCTCTCCACTATCTCTATAGAGGCTACACCGACGTGAAAGATTTCGATGATCTCGTAGGACACTTGAGACACGTCGAAGGGGTCATGGCAGCCATGGTAGACAAGATCCAGCGTTTAGAGTCGAAGCTGGGCATCTATGAAGAAGATGGTGGACAGGTCACTCTGGACAAGGATGGTGGACAGGTCACTTCGCCGATGCTGGACAATGGCCCAGAGTCTTTGCGGGAAGCATCGGCTGTTAGAGACGACCAGCCTTCACCGGATACAGACTCCAGCCCAACAGAGCCATTGCTCAATGCTGTGCGTCACAACAGCACAATCTCCGCTCAATCTCTTGACCCTTCGAGCGGCCACACCACAAGTGATATGAATGGAAACCGGACTACTGGAAATCTTGCGCGTCCTCCTTTGCCGCCTCCGTTATATTCTGGGCAGCAGAGGGACCATAGATATTCTGCGTCGGGAAACGTTCAGCCAGAAACCGTTCCAAACACGATTCGGCACGCGATGAACATCGAAGCACCAGAAATCAGCAGGGCTCCAAGTCTGACCGATCATCACGCTGCGTTGATCTTGGAGGACTTGGCTTTCGACCGGACGAATAATGTCGAGAGACAAGGTCCAGATGCCAGTGAGTTTCAAAGGTGATTAGTCGCTATCACAACTGAATCCGCAATTACGCAGCGCAAAACGACCCTCTGGCTGCGATGACGGATGCTCACAGCCAAGACAAGTCTCGTCAGCAGCAAGGGCACAACCCCCTCCGCCACATTGCAGTGCCCGATCTGCAGAAACTTCCAGATATCATGAAAGCAACGAGAATCATGGCCTTCTTCGTGAGTTCCTATCCGGAGGCTCTGTCTGCCTTGTATTGACAACTAATCCTACGTAGTTCTCGGAGTAAGTCAATGCATGTAGCGAGTTTCCCATTTTCCAACTATTGTCGTCTGCTGATCTGGCCTGACCTTGATCGCTGAAGTGTTGAATGGCTGTGAGTTGGCAGGTCACTCCGAGTGAGAAAGTCGACTTACACCATCATTGAATCTACGCGGTCCAGGTTTCGCTGCGTGCATGTCCCTTCCTTCAAGCAGAGAATCCAACAATTCATGGCGAAGCCAGTCCCCAGTCCATTGACATTGAATGAAGTAGCAACCCTCTGCGTCTACGCCGCCTGTTTATGCACATCGTTGCATCTGATGGAACCCAATCGACTGCTTGAGACAGGGTACACCCAAGAGGCCAGGGCATCCGCCACGGCAGACCTCAGCCTTTTGATGGGAGCATGCTTTCACGCCGGCGACCTGGCACAGACCCATCGGCTGGAATTCATCCAAGCATACATGTTAGTTTTTTTACTGACATGTCGTTAACAGGCGCAACTAACGTCTCACTCATAGCATGATTGGCCCCTACTGGCATTCTTGCGGGCGCAGTGAGGCTCACTGGTCATTACTGGGGTCCATGGTCAAAGTCAGTCTTGAGTAATTCATTATACATACCTTGTCGTTGATGCGCTACCCTTGATGATCAGCTCGCGCAGAATCTCGGTCTATCCCGCTTACCCGCAGAGCCTGGCCCAGGTGCGTCTGCACGGGAGATACGCAATACTTTTGGCGCGAGATGGCAATTAGCAGCGGATCGAGAGGTGGGTCGCCGAGTATGGTGGACGCTGGTAAGTCTTGCGACGTTGTCCCTTCCACCTCAGAGTCTTATTTGCATGGCTCTTAATGATTCGCAGGTAGAGCTAGGTAAATGAATCTCCGAATCGCTCTCGGTCAAGCATGTGCTCATGGTCCATATCCCTCTAGATACCCAATTCGCTCCCGAACATCATTTCACGACGATCACGCATAGCCAAATGAGCCACACTGTCCTTCCAGCCAACGTCGACGATGATCAACTTGTCGGTTATGGTCCTGTCGATTCTCTTCCTCTAACGCAATACACCGTACGTTTTCCGATTAGAGTAGTTTCTGGAATTTGCTAAAGGCGCGTATGACAGGGCATGTCGTACTTTTTGAATCGGATAGAGTGGATCCTGCCACTCCAGCGCTTGGTCGAGCAGATGAATCAGGTTGGCAACCTGCGATATAGCATGATACAAGAGTGAGACCCCAATCGAGATTAGTCTGGCATTTATCTGATCACCATTGCTTCGTAGAGCTCATCGGCAGTTTATGAAAAGGGCCGACGAAGAGCCGGCATTCTTTAACATTGAAAATCCCTATTACGATTCTTGCGCAACCGATGCCCTCATGCTGTTCAACCTGCGCCGTGAAAGGATAACTCTCTACCTTCACGGGCACCTTCGCGTGCTACGGGTACATCGGCTATATCTCGCGCAAGCGATCCGATCCCCAGAGTATGCTCTAGACACTGTGCACGCGAAGTATGCACTGACATGCCACTCCGACTAGGAAATACGAATTGAGCATCAGAGTAGCCCTCCGCGCAGCAACATTCATCATCGAGCATGATTGGAAGGCGACACACGGCTTGCCGACCCGGTACTGGTGAGTCTGTGCTGCTTGAAGCATATTGTACAGAAATCTTATACCGATTGTAGGCCTGTGCAGTATGCAGCACTGACCGCAACATCGGCGTTGTTCCACTTGTATTGCCATGCAAGGGGCCAAGAAGAAGAGAAGACCCTTGGCAATCTTGTTGGCGCCGGGATCAGGATACTGAAGTGAGCGATCGTTGTGAACCTCGATCTTCAACATGACTCAGATTCACACATTACCAGGGGTTCTCAGGGATCACAGGCGATTGTTGCATCTGCAGCTACGCTTCAGCGTTTACTAGGTATGCTTCAATTCTGGGCTAAGCGGCGGCCTCTCTGAGTACCTTTAAATATCGCAGAGGAATCCTCTAGGGAAGCGCCCGCCTTCCGAGGCTCATATAAACGGAAGAGAGAGGACGATGCTGAGGACGAATCGAGGCTTTTGGGTTTGATCAAGAGAGTCATAGTCAGTATCGTTATAACGTACTCATTCATTCTCTGGCAGCTTATTGCGAACATCTTCCCAGCGGCCAAGCGGGCTATATCCCCAAGCCTCTAACGTCGTCCCACCTGTCGTACGACCGGGTAGTCAGACGATGTCTTGGTCCGAGAGTTATGGGTACAATGCGAACGAGAATACTCTGCCTAGACCCGTCAATCAAAGCGCCAATCTGGACATTCCGATATCGAATCCGTCCGGCGGAGATTATGGTCCCGCAAATTCAGGAATGAATCAAGACATGTCAAGCTTCTGGTTCTGGAATTATGTGCTTCCCGAGTGGCAACTAAATCCAGAAGATCTTGGGTTGACCATGCCTAATTGGGATCTGGGTGAATCGTCGCGTCCGTAACCAGCCTAGTATGATTTTCCGGGACTACGTATTCGAGATCTATGTAGCAGGGGTCGTTCAAGGGGCATATCAGACATAACTATGGTACATATACATTCTATCCAAATGTGGCCCATGGCACTACCCAAAACAGCTGACTCCGAGCCTCTTAGCGCCTTTTCCTCAGGGGTTGGTGATCGGAATCCCGGCTAGATGCAGTGGGTTGAACGAGGGGATGCCTTGAAGCGCTCGGTTGCAGACCTTCGATGCCATTGGCCTGTGTTGACGAGTCGGCGCTGACGCCAATCGCATGGCGCACGGTACTTTTCATGGTTGCACAGTCGTCACTCGATTCCTCCATCTCCATACTGTGAAGCCATTGAAGATTGATCAATCAAGCGAATTTTCGATAATTCACCAAGACTCACCCTTCGTCATCGCTCCTGGAATCTTCTGCGCCCAACCCACGGACCACACGATACGCCACATTGCAAGCCATGTAGAACCAAATGCAGCTCATGACAAGAAGTGCCGCAAGCAATGCCTGGAAGGCGAGATGCACGTTCTCGCTGACATACAGCCCGCGGGACGGATCCCAAATCCACTGCATTCGCTTGGGTGCCTTGAAGACGGCCGAGAGGAAAAGTCCGAAAAAGGCAATCTGTCGCGTGACCAGCCACGATAAAAGGAAGAAGACGAAGGTTGCGTCGGTGAGGGATGGTAGGTCGAAGTAACGGAACATTTTGGCGAGCTAGATTAGGAGGGACGTCAGTATTTATGTTCTCTATACTAAAGGGTGGAACCTACGGGAAGCAGGATATCACAGAAATCCATCAACACCATGATGACTCCTCCTACACGGGTGTAGTTGGTCCAGTAGCTGGCAACGACGAGAGTAATGGTGATGACGTGATGCGTATACATTTGCCAGTGATCCTTCCGCCTCTCTTCGATGTTGATCACAAAGAGTTGATGGAACCAGAAACCGAGTTGCGCGAGGTAGTAGAATTTGGGTAGTTTGCCGAGCGGAGTGTGAGGATAACCTTCCCAGAGATATGCAGACGAAAACGGCCATTCATCTGCCTGGGACAGCATATACTGTAGAGCGGAGAGGTCATTTTCCAGAGATCGTCCTTACATGCGGCTCTTACTCACCATGCCGATACTGAAGAACGTACTCGCATAGGCGAAGGTCCACCCTTGCTCCGCGAACCTTGTCACAGTCTTCTCGCGTAGTCGAGACTCGCGTCTTCTTGATGCAGTCATCTCGTCAACGCTTGTGTCCTGCTTCGATACCTTCCCATCATTTGCGATCATACGTCGTTTCGCATCTAATTGCTTGAGGCGCCGCCGCATCAGGGGTTGTAGGACGTAGCGCATCATCAATTCCCTCAGAATCGTGAATGCGACAGCCCAGAAAAGTACGAATAGAGCATCCTTGGGTCCTTTGCCGTAAACTCGAGACGGGAAATTCGGTGTCGTGGTTGTTGTACCAAGCCTCGCTGCAGGCGATGAACTTGCTCCGCGGAGCCATGTCGACCGGGATATTTTCCGCAGTAATGGCGTGTTTGCCGTTAACTCCGTTATGGCTTTCTGCAATGATGCCTGTCTTGACGATAGAGATGCGAGAAAGGATGAACCTTCCAGCTTCTTTTCCAATGTGCCCCAGAACCCCACGGCACTGTCCCGCCCCGGGACCCTATCTATCCCGCACGCTCCACCTCCAGCGCAGTCTGTAGCTATATTGGCAGGATACGATAGTAGAATCAATGGCTGTATGGAGTCGGGTAGCAACGAGCGTAGGTCGAGGCCGTCGCGCGGTGAGAGGCCTGATATCATCTTGATTTTTGAGATGGAAAGACCGGTGATGGAGGAAGCGATCGTGTCTGATATGTTCAAATGATTTCGGAATGTCGTATTCAGGCGATCCATTGTTCGTTGAAGTGAGCGAGAGCAAGTGAAGTACGGAAGAACGACTGATGTGAAAAGTTGGCGTCGAATCGGATCGTCCGGATGCCCAGAATAAACCTCCGTGATTTTGCTGGCAGCCGACGCTCCTCGCGAATTCAGAGAGTGGTGGGGGGGAAAGGAGGGAGTTGTGGAGGGCGATGCCTTCGGATATCGTAGTATCGGGAGGGAATGTCCACGAGCCGATCACCGAATCCGGAGTCTTGAAGCCTGCTCCAAAGAGCGTTTGGTGGAGAGCGTAATCGACAGAATCTTGTCGTCCGCGACAATAAGCTCTGAGCATTGAACGTGTCCAAGTGTGGGGTTACCCCCAAAGTTGCGTGGACGCGTCTTTTACCTAAGGCGATTTGCATCGGGGGGTCATATCTCGTTCGGCTCCGTGCTGATCGAAACCAGACGACCCGGTCGTCTGGCGTGTTCAGTTGATGTTCGTGCGCACGACGGCCTAAGGGTGTAAGGCGTACAGTCAACGTCATCAACCCTTCGCCCTCTTCACGAGACCTCCGGACCCCACGACGTCCTCACGACAAATCGAGGTCAACAGGGAAAGCTTAGCTGCCGGGCCACATCATGTCAAACGTCAATAATCAGCCGATCCCGACGCTCTTTGTTAGCAATCTGGAATCCAAGGTGAAAAAGGATGGTACGTAGAAACAGATGTTCATCTAGACTATGCCCGCTGAATCGCACTGGTCTCCCACAGAGCTGAAACGGCAGCTATATGCCTTGTTTGTGCCATATGGAAAGATGTTTGTCCCCTGACGTCCATATTTCAGACGAAACACTGACAGCGTCAACTTGCATCATCACAGACTCGATGTGGTAGCGCAGAAGGGCAACAAAATGCGGGGACAGGCGTTCGTGGTGTTTGAGGAAATCAGTGCGGCGACGGCGGCAATGAGAGCTCTAGTAGGGGAAGAGTTTTACGGAAGACCACTGGTGAGTTTTGCCTGTTGAGCGTCTTTGTCCAGGGCGAAACAGCCTGGGGGCTTCGGGGTCAGACTGCGAGTAAGGCAATCGGGTTCGCGCATGGGAGAGGTTCACAGCGTCTTTGAACGACAGTGGCGAGAAATCGGCATATCTCCATGACGCCCGGTGATCAAGCTTTCAAAGCTCCTTCCTATGCCTCTGTCTGCTAAACAGCGTAGTGAGCATTTCGACGGAGCTGTGTTCGAAATCATTCGAATCGGACAACATGTTGCCATCTGTGCGGGGGCAGAGGCGATGTCCAACCTCGAGCGGTTCGAAATTGGAAAGGAGAATCAAAAAATTCGACGTCCCCTCTCTGAGAGACTCAGCGACGAACGACCATTATTTTCGGTGACGACGATGGGGAAATCGATGTCATCTTCGAGAACAGAAGGGTTGGCAAGGCGATACAAGGAGAATGCCGACATTCGACCTGCGAAGACTGGCCGAGGACCGCGCCAAATGGAACATCGCTGATCGTCGTGCCTTTTTGCTGCTCACAGCGGATCACATACGCTCGGACGACCTCGAACGCTACCATACAACATGAGGATCCGGAAGCAGTGATAACGAAAAAGCTGCGGAAGGAGGATCGAATGACAACGTCTCGTGCACAGGGCGCTCATGAGGATTTGGAGCGGGAACGCCAAGAGGAGGAGGAAGGCCGAGGCAAGAGAGAACGAGGGGAGAATGGAGACGCTGATGAGGAGGCAGGTGCCCCGGCGGATGAGCCGGAGAAAAAGAAGAGGAAGGTGGAGAAGGCGGACGGCGCTGATGCCGATGAGGAGGAGATGGAGATGGACGATGATTAGGGACAGCAGTCTCGGCTGCCGTCTGATTAACCAGAAAAGCTGTATTATAATCCTCGAGGTTTCCGGGATGAAGCCTTGTACACATGCATCTTGTACTTCGCATGTCTCCTAAGGATGCAGCGAGTCTGCGACACCGAGTGCTCAGCCGATCTGCAATCGCGCAGACGGGCAGGCGCGATCTCTTTACAGGCTTCCGACCGGATTCATGATATACAACGGGAGTGCAACCCCATGATACAAGAGGAAAGAAAAGCGTCTCGAAATTTGTGCGAATTATGAAAACTAAGGCCTGAGTCGGTTTCTAGCATCGAGCATGATGTACGGTCCAGCTCGGGCGCGCGGAGCGGCTGTGTTTCTGAAGTCATGTATTCATCGTATCCGTTTGAACCGAGATGATCGCTGTTGCAGAGAAGATTCATGACCCCCGTCGCTTCCTCGAGTTTATGCTTGCGAACACGTACCCCGAGCGTTACCACCAAGAAATCATATGTGAATTGGCCGACTTCCAGGTATTCTTTGACGACACCTATAAACGGAACAACATCAACTACTTGATATACCCGGGCACAGGCTTTGGCCTTAGATGCAACTCACGACGGAACTCCTTGTTTGGCACCTTTTCTAAAGCGACACTAGCAACATCGATGGGGATAAGCTGGGTTTGCTGCAGAGAGCCCAAGGACACTCACGTCAACCCCGTGTTTCTCTCGATACCGGCGAGCAGAGTGCTGATGAGCATCAGGTCGAACGCATAGTGAAAAAGCCGTCCGAATAGCGGCATTTTCGATGCCTCTCAGACCCCAAGTCAAGGATGACGGTGTGGAAAGGCTATCCCAAGAATTTCTCCTTTCGAAGTAACGTAGTAACTCTTGATCAATACTTGATTCACCGCCCATGTATCAGCTTCCCGTCGATCGTCGGCTCGCGCGAGGCCGTCGCCTACGGACGCTCGACGCGTCCGCCCACGTCACTTCTACTGTGATCTTCTGGCTATAGGACTATGTTGCATGTGCCGGTGATTGTATCTGTGAACGTCAAAGTCATTACCGGACGTCCCCTCACAGATCAGACCCATCACATCACTCTCTCAATATGGCCGACGTCAAGGATCCCGCAATCGCCGAAGGTTCGTGCTGCGGGCTTGTGACTCTCGCGACGAGATCTGACCTCACCCAATACCTTGCTTGATCTGATCTTTCGATATCATTCGTCATCTCTCGACACACCGCACAGCGTACGAAAAGGTCCGGAGCGACAAGGACGAGGAAACATGGGCGCTGTTTGACTACGAGGACGACAAGAGCAACAAACTCAAATTAACCGAGACGGGAAAAGGGGACATTGCTGAATTCGCATCCAAGTTGGACGATGCGAGAGCGAGCTACGGGTTTGTCCGAGTGCGGTACTCAAATGATGAGCATAGCACGCGGGAGAAGTTTGTGTTCGTGATATGGATCGGATCGGATGTCAAGGTGATGCGACGGGCTCGTGTAAGTAGCCAACAGCCTTACCGTGGGCGTTTCTGAGGCCTCCTTCTTCAGGTGTCCGTTCACACGGCCGACGTCAAGTCGGTGATACGAGCATTCTCAATGGAGCTCAAGGTCTCCTCGAAAGACGAATTGAAGGAGGATCTTGTCGTCAATCAGCTGCGACGGCTCGGAGCCAACTACGATAGGTCAAAGTTCAATTAGGCAGGGGCGCGGGTTGTGAGGAAAAGGAAAGGAGAAAGAGATATCCGGCCAAAGATCGTATCTTTGTTCTCGTGTAATCGCATGAATACGGTTGTACAACACATCGAATCAGCCACAACAAACTCTACAAGCCCGGACTGTATTGCCGTTCCACGACTTCCTCAACCGTCCCACCTCCGACAACATTCTTCCTATCGTTCTCTAGCTTTCGGCGCGTCGCCTCGTCCATTCTCGAATTGAGCTTCTCATCAATCGCCGCCAACTCAGCTCGAATTTGTAGATCTCGCTCTGAAAGGGCAACGCGCTCTTCCCCTTCGAAAGCATCTACTGGTATTCTGCCTTGGCTGCGAAGTTTCGGTCAGGACGGGCTATGAAACAAGATATACCCTGAATTAACTTACTGCTCCGTAAGACCGCCTCGAACAATGTAGATGTAGGTGCCTGACGCTATTGGCGGGGGAGTGGTTTGGTACGCCACTGTGTTGCGAACTTATCAGTCCCCTTTCATAACCTGTCGTGTCTTGCTGGAGCGAGACATACCGGTCGTATTGCATCTCGAGCACAGCAGCGGTGTCCGGGCTTCTAGGTAAGGGGAGTCCTTGCTAAAAAGGCAGACAAGAGACCGAAGACAGCAGTGTTGTTGAATCGAATAGAAGAGACATTACTCCTGTCAGCACTCGTACGTCCGAATTCTGGCCTGCATTTTTGCGTACCGCTTCACAAGACACTGCTTTCCTAGCTTTGCATTCAACTTGAACTTCCTCGCTGCTTGCGTAGGCAAGTGCTTTCCGTCCTTACATCTGACGATGTACGCTCCATCCGTTCTGGGCCACGGCAAGTCAGTCACCGAACATTGAGTAGCATGATATTCATCACACTCACTTCCTTCTTGGCAACTTGTCAAGACCTCTATCGATTACGAGCATGAACTCCCCGCAAAGGCAGTAGAATGTACGCAGTACTGCCAGCGATGAGGCTGTCGCCGGGGCTTGATCCGAGGAGGAGATGGCGGCTCGCGAAATGACTTTGGGCATCTTGTGTGATCTTGGACCGAGAGGACAAGAGGCGTTGAGGAAGGATGGGGAATGCAGGAGACTGAGCCGAGTGGTATGCAGAAGCTTTCCAAGAATTGCAAGCAGGATTCGAGCAGCGAGATCATCAACCGGAGCATTGCCTCCGCGCCGACTGACATGCGATCGGGCTTGCTCATCCTGGACGCGGCATAGGCTGTGACGACTTGATGGTGGTATTCACTGACCTGTATGTCCTTCTCTGGTTGATTCCACACCACACCTCGATCCCGCAATGTCACTGCCTCCTTCCTCATACGATCCTCGAAGGATCTTCAGGTTTCAGCTGCCCAAGTTCAACGTTGGCTCCAAAGGCCGTGAGATTGGTACTTACATTGCAGGTGGACTGGTGAGTCGCGGACGGTGATCTTCTTGGTTGCACAACATGGATGAATCGGTCGAACCAATTCATTCTTCAGTTTGCCGCTTCATTCTTCCTCTTGATCGATGCCGCGACCTTGTCGTCTCACGCCAAACCGCCTCCGGATGCACCGCACGATACGATTCCCGTGCACATGTCCTTCGTCGACTGGATTCCGGCAATCTTCAGTACTTGTCAGTACCACAGGATCTCGTCGTTCTCTGAGGCCTCTTCTGACTCGAAGGATCTTTGCACAGTGGGATTCCTTATCACCTCGCTGTTAGACAAGTCTCATCTGCATGCGTACGGCAGCGATGCCTGGGGCAATGAGGGTTCCGTTGCATGGAGAGCACGTGCGGTGCTGTTCATCGGAGTCGCACTCATGGCCGGCGGGTTGGCAGGTAGCTTGGTAAGTTAAGGTTGGTCTGCTTACTTGCCGAGTCCAGCTTGACGAATCTCGCCCGGGATAGACGGTGTTGATCCTGAAGTACATGATTCCCGGGTACAATGAATTCGCTTACTACGGGGGTGCGAATGTCGGAATGAATGGCGGTCTGATGCTCAGGTAAATAGAGCGATAAGTCTAACGGATCACAAGCTAACATGTGCGATTCGGACAGCGCGATTATACTCTGGATCGCACAGAGTGGCTCAGACGAGTACAGATACGAGTTGACTCTCTAGGTGACCGCAGGAGGAAGGAGGAGAAGCATGACTTCGCTTTCAATCGTTGAAGCGTTACACTCTGTTAGACTACAAGATCAAGATTTACGTTGTAACATTTCCCATGCGATGCCGGGAAGGCCTGTTCGTGTACCGCTCGAGCGGTCGCCTCTGGCTGTTATGAGACAGAACGATATTAAACAATTGTGTGGCGTCAGTGCCGCGATTTCTCCAGATCAGATATCGTCAAGGCGATCGTGATACAACTTCCGGCTGCCTAACATGTCAAGGATCCGCCTTGTGCTTTTTCGCGGGTTTCGGCAAGCTCTCCAACACTTCAATTGACTCCTCGACTTGCGAGTCTGGTACCTCGAGCATTTCCTCCTCTTCCGGCTCTTCCATCTCCTCGACTAGCTCCTCCTCCTCCTCTGATTCATCGTGGTCTTCAGTGTTACCCCCCTTCTTGGACCGCTTCGCCTTCTTCAATTTGCGCTGTGCGTCCGTCAGAGCTTTCCGGCGGCGCTTCTTGCCAAGCGGCTTGACTGGTTGATACCTTTGACAGGAAGCGGTGATTAGTGACGAGACTCTTGCTAACCAAGGCTATCTCACGATATTTCATCATTGGCGAGCAGGTGCGGTAACGGTCTTGTAGATAGAGTGATACTCATATATGGCGCGTGCGACATTTTGGGACTAGAGCAAAGTCAGGTCGAGCAGGTCAGACTCCTTAGGGACACTCACTGCTTCGCTCCGGCCAGCAAGTCCTGCAGGACCTGGTCACCGCGAGCGATGACCGCTCCCACTGCCCTTGTTGCGTCTCGCGGTTCACCAGCATCCCCTGGCTGTCCTCCGATAGCGTCGCCTAGCTTTGCACCGCCCTCTTTTTCCGTGTTGACTGATGAAGCCTTCTTTTTGCCTTTGCTCTTTGCCGAGGCGCCCTCCGCCTTTCGCTGTTGTTGTTGCTCCACCCACGCATTCACCTCTTTCCGCGTATATGAGTTTAACTGATTGTATTGCCACAGTCCTTTTCCTTTCCGGCTATTCAACAGCAGAAACTCTCGTTTGACAATCTCGATGACGGATATGAGACGAGGTATCGTGGTTGTACATGGCAGTATGGAAGTTGGAGGCTCTTCAGAGTGACCGGAACTCTTGTGAGGGACGATAGGTTGCAAAGGTTTTGTCGCATTGGAGGGAAGTAGTAAGCGCGTATGCAGTTCCACTGGCTGCTCGGGATGCCCCTGGAAAGATCGTACAGCGTAAGCCAAGCGGACGCCGACGGCCTTCATCGTCGACATACGTTGAGGTGGTCAAGTGCATGCCGGACGTATGTATATATCTTGCCGGCGGGAGTGACTCGTATTTGCAGCGGATTTTCGCTAGTGCTCGAAGCTGGGACCTCCATATTGAGAAGCAGAGCTAGGTGAAGTCGCTCAATTGATTCGCTTGCACCACTGATACCTGCCTGCTACTCATCATCTCACTGTAACAGCGTGCCGTCCAATGATGCGCTTGAGATGCTCTCAAAATCACCTTGCGGAAGCAAATTTCCGGCTTGTTCGATCGCCTTGCAAGCTCGCTCGTCTCCATGTTGCCTGCTGCCCTGGGCTGTCTTGAAGACTAGGTATACCTTGATTTCCTTGCTCTCAGTCCACAGAAAACCAGAAAACCCGACCTATCAAATACCATAAACAACATGTCGTCAGGTCCCCTGTATCGAGATCCCTGGGCCAAGCGGGAAGCATGGCGAAAGTCACCCATCTTTACCAACAAGGCAATGTTCAGGTTCGTCTCCCGCTGACCAATATCCCGACATTCCGCTAATCGCTTTACTCTTTCCAATCTGTGCATACTTCTGCGTCTGATAGGAACCTGTTCCCCGGTTTCGGATGGGCTGTTGGAGCATTCACGGCCTACGTGATCTACGATGACTTTTTCGCCAAGAAGTCTGGAGGAGGACACCACTAGAAGTCAGACGATGCAGGCATCCGGTAGACTGCAGATTAGGTGAGTGACGCAGGCTCAGGCTCGTAGATGATGCGCTGGCTTGCTTCTACCGTCTCATGCTGCTGGGGACCCGTTGGCTGATTAGTCAATCTTTCTATTTCCTTCCATCGTGTCTTCATCGATCTTGCGCTACACCCTTCCGCTGCATTTCGCGTTATGATCTCCCCAACTGCTCACAGGACTTCGCTCGCATCAACGCGCTCATTCAGAATTCAGCATGATCGACTGGCTACCGGATGCATAAGGAAGAAGGGATGTATCGTTAGCCCAATAACGGATGGAATGAATATCGCGCGGCCGAAAATGCAATAAGACAGTACCTTTTGGCTCAAGCAAGCAGTCTTTGGGTGGAGTGATCGAGGTGGATGTCATATACAAGGCTTCTCGAGAAACTTTCTCGCTATACGGGACTCGATGTCGCAGTCAGGTCTGCCGGCAGACCTGACTTGGAGATCGCGTGTCTGGGCAGCATGTCCGAATCCCCGTTCTTTGCGGATTCATCGCCGTTGATAGATGGATGCTCATCGTGAATCGGAGCTTGGAAGCATGTGCCGCATTTCATTTCTTACTGGGGGGGAGGGCTCTTTCCCGCATTGGCCTCCATCTGCCTACTTGCTGCCGGTGCTGTACTGATGATCACCGAGTGTAACCGGAACGCACTTGGATACTTTTCGACATCCAAGGGGCACTGACAAGGTGCCCACCGGTACTTGCACGGAATGGTTACTTTCTGTGAGCACGATCCACCGTAGCGGATCGTCTCGGCGGGGACAGTTGATGCAGGCAGGATGAGGAGGATCTTGACACCGATCCAGATGTCCTCTCAACCGGTATTGCGTTAGCCCGAACGTAAGGTCGCAAACATCGCTCCACGACAGCCCATTTGAGCTCAACACTGAAAGGCTCGGGATGACCGCACATGCGAGGCAGCAGCCGGCAATAGTCTCGCCATGGAGACGGGTGGATGCGATTCGCTGCGAAATTGGACTTGGAACCCTCGCGAGCGCCTGTCATCAACATGTTTGCGACCAACATGGAGATCTCGCAGATCTCCATGCAAATTCATAGACGCTGCTTATAATGCGGCCGAGAACATTCATGAGTTTCGAAAGCGATTGAGCAAGCGAAGAAGGTGGTTGGGTAAACAGCTAGCTAGAATGAGACCACCTAATCTCCAAATCCGTAGAAGGCGTCTTTTCCGGCCACTCTATAGGCGTAATGTTCTCCCTGCTCACACGGTCGACAACGATGATACGTCGGTTCTCGGCGAAACAAGACCGCTGTCAATAGATGGCGAGGATGTCCTTCTGAATGAGGTTAGCAAGGAGATAGCCAAGTTCCCCCGCAGCACTCACGTGTGAGGCGTGTCCTGCGAACCACCTGCCTTGTTCCGCTTGTTGTTCCCACTGGGCCACGCTTCGCTTCTCCTCTTCCAGCTTGTTGCGCCCCTTGTCTTTGGTTTCCGTGACGGATGACTTGCGAGCGACATTTGTACTCGACGGATCCTGCTCTCGCCGCGGATCGGCCTGGGCGCCATTTGCCCTGCTCCGACGTATGACCTCTTCCTCTCCATGCTCCTCTACTTGGTTCGCATCCATACGAAGAGTATCCTCAACGAACGCCAGAATCCAGCCGAGCTTTGCCGTCGCGTGCTGTAACATCCGATGATCGCTTCGACCCTCGGTTGCAGACATGAGGATTTTGTTGTAAAGCCAAGTGTAATACCGTAGCCGGGGATATGGCAGCAGGAACAGAGCATCCACGGTTCACTGCGCTAATGGAGGAGTCGGTCGTAAAACGTTTGAGACGGTTGCCAGGATCCCGCCCAGTTTCCGGTTGCTAGTGACGGCGGGCTGACAGTCGAAGTTGCACAAGTATACGGATGCATAGCGCTCATAAGGCTCGGCGAGATCATCAACCTATTGTCATAAACATAGTCAGATGCGAGAAAACGACGCGTCAACGTCTCTGCTCACAAATCGCAACAAGAGATCCCCGAGCGCCTTTGGCGGCGAAGCATTGCCCCCCAAGATTTCAAGCTTCTATTGGCGAGCAACGCATCAGATTCAACGAAAGCGAAGCAGTTCCCCGCTTGACGCACCTGCACCAGCGATTGCTAATCTTGTATACTCCCTCTATCGCTCGAGACATGCAATCCAGAAGCGGCGGAGGAAGATTATGGCGTGACCAGGCTGCGGCGACTTTCTGTTGACCGATCGAAAGCTTCAGCAGTTGTTCATGGGAAAGGGTTACGGCCGTGCCTTGCGGACTCACCCTGACGATACGCGTCATCTGCCCCGCGTTCTCTCGTTCACTACTCAGCAAGTCCAACAGCGGATTCTGAAGCGCTCCGTTCGCTGTTCTCGCCTGGCTATTCGTTTTCACGTTCCCCGAATCCGCTTTATAATGCTGTCGCAGATTCAAGGCGCTTTCATTGCTGGACGACGTCGTACGTGTGGTAGAGGCAGAGCGGATGCTGTACTGCGGTCTGTGTGAGGAGATTGCCGGTCCCTGAATGTACGGTGGTTGGGCAGAATGTGGATGATAGGTGTGCGGCTGCGACGAAGTCGTGCTGGAGATCGCCACTTGCTTCATCCTATTCACCATCAACCGCCCCTCCTCGGCCTCCCTCCCCATCCTCGTCACCACCCTATACACCTGCCGCTGCGCCTACCCGCTCCCCACCTGGTTGCGCGCACCCCCCATCACCGGATACCCTGCCTCAACGATCCTCCTCCTAACGGGAAGCGACTCGGCTACAGGCGCGACGAACGGCCTCAGCGACATTCCCATCCCGGCGCCGACGCCGGCGCGTCCGGCATCCTCTACCAAGGGTGTACTCCTGGCACGAACCACATCACCCGGTCGAAGGTTGCGAAGGGCCAGTCCGGAAACGGCGGGGAACATGCCGGCGCGCGGGGGTGCCCTTTGTGGTGGATGGCGAGGGGCGACTTGGCCGGGTACGAGGGGAACGCTGTATGGTATTGACGGACGAGGGTGCTGCGTTGTGGGGTATGGGTGTGGCGGTTGGCCGGGTCGGGAGTGAGCTTTGCCGTGTACGGGATGATGCGCGTGCATGATGACGACCGAAGCGATGGAGATCTATCGTCCGCGAGCGAAATGCAGCAGTTGTGCGCACTGGAGTTTCATGGCTCCCGTTGACGAGCAATCTGTCGATGTCTAATCGGTATGCGGTCTGTCGATGTGTGTTGCACAAAGCTATAACGTGGAGTCTGATCGAAGATAGGGTATATAGATGAGATGCCTAACAGGGATCTAGCGAAGACGTATTCCCTCACAGTCCTTGCCTAAGTACGGCACAGCTCCGCAACGCACTCTGTCCAACCTCTTCTCGGGATGAATCCCCGGCCTGATCGCAGACGTCGCGACAACGACGCCCGAATAATGATCGTCCGAACGCACGCCCAGCGCTCCGTCGGCCTGATCGGAACAAAATACAGGAAGGAGGTGCGTTTTTCCCGCGTCAAAGGTATAACACGCAAGCGGCGCAGGCTCCTGGTCGATGAAATTCAGAGATGCACAATGGCTCGAGTGCAGCTCATGGAATGGCGCGTGGATTCCGTGGCGGCACGGATCCCTTGACCGCTCGCAAGAAGGTGGTCGTGCCCCGAGGAAGACTATTGAACGTCCGCGTGTTTCCGAGCGAATTTGGCAAGGAACGGATGACAAGGGAAGAGCAAGAGGGACCCGCAGCGGAAGTCTTCGGGACGCGGTCTGCTGAAGGACGCAACAGCAAGAGCAAGGATGGATCCAGTCCAAGACACCGTCCCGCATCGGAAGAAGAGAGCGAGGACGAGGACGATTATTGGAAGACGGATCTGACGATGGCGTCCCTTCCGTCGCGAGGTTGGGGGACCTTCGCAAGCGCAGAAAGATCAGAACCGCATCGTCGATTCATTTGTATAACCCAACGGGGACTGGACACATTGCCTGATGCAGAAGCTTCGGATTTCACTGACCTGTCTCCTCCAATCAGTCAGGCCATTCTTTCCTGGTAAATTCCAGACTCACATGCTCCTCTTGTTGCCAAGGTTCCAAAAGTACAGCCAATTTCCCTAAGGTACGGATTGGCCACCTATGAACAACTTTGCGCAAGTCCTCCGCCATAGCCACAGGAGTCGGACCTGCCGGTGAAGCGTTGTTGCCGAGGCTCATGCCGTACTTGAGCCACACTCTAGAACCCAATCTTTACACCGCTTGACGAACAAAAGAACCACGACAATCAAATCTTCCAGATGCTACTACGCTGTTTAGCGTTCTCTCCTTCCTTGCCTCGTCGACCCAAAGAGAAGAAACAATGGGGCTTTCTGTCGACTGCGGCAGGTTCCTCGTTATCGACGACAGCATGCTCCTAAGCGTACTTTGTGTTGTGCTCGGCTGAGATCGAACGTCCGGTCGCACCTTCAGAAGACTGAAAGGGCGAAGGATGCGCAAAAGGTGTCTCTTGACGGCTCTGATTGACATTGCCCCATTTGTCCAGCGAACTCCAGCGAAGCGTCTTCTCCTCGTCCGCAGAGGGCGCGAAAGCGTTCGTGTAACCAGCATTCGGTACCGGCAGGCTTTCATTCGAGGTCGTCTGCGCCAAGGTGAATCCAAGAGTACTGTGGCGATCGCTCGAATTTAGTAGCCCGAGAAGAGTGAAGATCCATCGAGGGCGTTGAGCTGGGACGAGGAGACCCATCGGCGAGGCGAGTGATTGTCGTAGTCCACATTCTGAATTGCTCGATGTAGCAATCCCGCATTCAGAGCCGGCGAGTTTCGGGACTCCCCGGGCGACGGATCGTTGCTCAGGATGCGTGCTCATGAGCGGGAGCTGGTGACACGGCTTTCGGCGTCGGGAGAGACCACTTTTCGTTGGAAGCGGATACGGCAGGTCCGGCGACTGGTTCTTTGAGATCCATGGTGTCCTACGGGCCTCTAGGTCGAGCTTGCTCTCCGAAGGAGTTTGATCACCCTCTAAAGCACGGAACAGCTCTTGCGGTAGAAGATTGGCAATGAAAGACGATGACTTGTTTCCGATAGGCGATCCAGGATCTGCGATAACCGACACCCCACTTTCGACCGGTGCACTAAGCGGACCAAAACCTTCGAAGCCCGACAGATCTCGAACTTCCGATGGCGGCAGGGTCACGTTGTTTCTGTACTGTTGAGCCGAGTCCCGCAGAATGGATGCGGTCGCTTGGGTTGACATTCGCTGGGGTTGACCAGACGGATACGGATGCGGTTGCGCATACGCATCTCGAAAGTTGCCAGCAAAGGGCGCAGTTGCAGATGCTGGAAGGCGGTTTTGCGGAAATTGGGCGACATCAGGAGTGGTCGGGTTCGAGCGGGACATGTCATCGTGTTCTTCGCAATTGTAGGGAGCGAGAGGCGTCTGCGGACTGTTGTCCATCAATGCTTGGAAAGCGTCCACCGCTTCTGCTGCCTGTGCCGCGAGTTCTCCGTTGAAGTGTGCTTCTTGCGTCACGGAGTCTGCCAACTGTGCAAGCTCCCGCTGAGCTGTTTCCATCTCCTCTCGCGCAATCTTTTCGTGCTCACCCGTCTCGTTCCCAGCGGTCCGGATGGCCGAGCTGCAATCCTCTATTTCTTGCTTGAAGTCTGCGATCTCGCCCTTCATCTTTTCGATCCGTCCAAGAATCGATCACGTTCCGCTTCCACTAATTTCAGCTTCTTCTCCGCTTCCCGTCGCGCGCCTTCCGCCTGCCTCTTGTTCTCCTCCAATCCTCGCATCTTGGTCTTGAGATCCGCTCGATCCGCGTCATCGTCTTTTTTCTTTCTTCTCAGCTCATCGACAGATGTCTGTAGCTGTGCTTGCGAATTCGCGATGCTGGCATTGAAGCTGACCAGCTGTTCACGCGGATCAGTGACAGAGTTTTGAGTAGCCGTGAATGACGACGCCAATTCGCGATCAGGGTGAGTCTGGCTCGATGCCGGAATGGCGGGTTTCATCTTGAGTTGTTTGTTCGGAGTTTGAAAGCTTTGCGACGGAAGACTTGACTTTCTGAGATGAGTCATCGCGGATATGCAGGGGAAGAGATGCGTTGGGGCGTAACGGAGAAGGTGACTCTGGGCGAGAGGGCGTGATGATGGATTTGAGCGGCACCGGCACGGCAGCTGCAAGCCGCATTAGTTTAACTCCTGCAACGGATCTATGCAACTCACCCTCCGTATTCAGATCATCTTTGGCGATGAGAGTACGCTGAGCAGACCCGCTCCCTCTCCGCCGACACGCCTGCCAGCCAAACCGATCACCTCCTTGCCAATCCCAAGCCCACTCTTTCCCAGCAGCCGCTTCTTTTTCCCACCTTCCCCACCCATAGACATGATCCAACGAAAAAGCTCCTCTGACCGTTCACCGACACACCAGCAGCCGAACGCCTCAATGGAGCGTGGATATAGGAGTCTATGGACGAAGGAGTCACGATCAGCTTCATGATCTCTTCTTGCTTCATGTTTGGCATCTCATGGAAACAGCTCATGTGCTGAGATCAGCTTCCGCGGATGAGAACGCGTCCCTCCGACAGGTAGCCGAGATGACGTGGCAACTGGTGAAAAGTACAAAGGGGGTGCGACCTCCTGGAAGGCTTCAGGAAAAGCACTAAAAGGAGGGTCCGACCCTAGCCTATTTTTAGGGAAAAGCACTAAAAAGTGGGAGCCACATACCGTTTCAGAGACCTCAAAAAAGCACTAAAAGTGGGTGCGTCCTTTGGCTTGAGTGCCCGGGGGCCTACTTGCGGACTGTCAATCTGAAGCCATTGTTGCTGAGAATATGACATAAGACGTCATGACCTGGCTTTCCGCCCCTTCCACGCCCCTTCTACGCCCCTCCCACGCCCCTCCCACGCCCCTTCCACGCCCCTTCCACGCCCAAGGTCCTTTGGCATCAACCGTCAATCATTGTTTGATGTAAGTCAACGGGAGCCCTCTTGATGGCAATATATATAGAGGCCTAGCTTGCCTGCCATTCTAGTTCCATCGATACTGGATTCCCAGTGCAAAGTCTTCGAGCTATCGAATCCGATGCCGCAAAACGTGCTGCCTGGTTTCGCACACTTCGACCACCTCTAATCACTTTCGTCCAAGGATGGAGCGTTGTGGATGTGATGGAGTTGGTCAAATAACTGTACTTGTGTGGACTGGAGAATCAACCGGATGTGAGTCAGTTTGGGGATCTTGTCGCGATGTACAACTGGAACTGGGGATTTGAATCAGGCAGCGATGCTTCTGGACCACATGGGTCACAAAATGATGGGAGCGGAATGGACGCGGTTCCTCTTGCGATCGTCTGCGACACCGTCGGCTGGTCCCTCAAGAGTGCCCATTCATCCCCCTGGAGGCGGGACATCGGTTGGTCCCCTACCAGTGCCCATTCGTTCATCGGTAGGCGGAAGCTTGACGGCGGGTCAGGCTGTTGCGAACAAGCACTCGAAGCTGCAGGAAGGCGATAGTGCTAAGCGAAAGCTCGATTCGGTCTCCAGCAGCGATGCAGCTGTCACTCAAGCGTTGGAGCGGGTCCAGAAAACAGTAAGTCATCTTCTAACATCGTGACATCACCAGCTGTCCTTCATGATTACCACCTATGGAAGGTGTACAAGTCGCCTCCATCGACAATGATTGAATACGCGAGTGACTGAGTGTTGCGACCTTTGAAACCTTAAGAAGGTCCGGATTTTGTGCTGAGTCAGCTGGGAATCGGTACTGACCTCGTTGCGTACTGCATAGACTGGATTTTCAAGGCGTCCGACTCTCTGCCGGTGAGCCCTACCGCTGCTTTGCATTCCCTGCTTTATCCGCTGAAAGTCCTGTTATAGGTTTCCTTTTCGTCGCCACATCCCCCACATCGTAATGCAACGGGTTTCTCTTGGGAAAAAACCTCGACAAGACGAGCCTAGTCGGGGTACCTGATCCCGATTAACAAATCATAGCCGAGACGTTAGAATGTATGAGACATGCGCCTCTTGGGCGCAGGCTTAATTGAAGCGCGAGCGCGACTTTTCATTCAAGCTATATAGCGAGCTCATCAAATGCTCTTCACGTTGTATACCTGTTACTCTAAGGCTTTCAGTGTATTGACCTTAGTGTAACAGGTGAGTAGTACCCTCCATGACTATCTAAGGCTTTCAGTGTATTGATCTTAGTGTAACAGAATAAGACTTGTATAGCCTTTCCGGAGCCTCAATGTCTGACAGACGAGGAACGATCAATCTGGCGAGCGTGTCGCGGACCAGTGATCTATCCCGCCGTAGCAGGTAGCACCGTCGTTGTATATGGGATCTAGCACAGCGATGTACACTGATTACCTCAAGGCAGGATCTTGTATTACCGGGAGTGAAAGACAAGGGTAGCTAATCCTGAGAAGGTTTTGCACTCAAGGTAGCCTCGTAATTAAGGGGAAATCAAAGGGTGAATCATAAGCATGGGAGCTATTACAAGAGACTACAAAGTCTTCTATATATACCTATCTTAGCCATCCTGGATCACTTGTGGAGGAGCGAAGTACTGGCTTCGTCAACCCGTAGTCCAGCGAAGCGTAGCGTCAAGCCCGGCGCTTCGTCTACGCTAACTTCGGCGAAGCGTGTGGAGATGGAGTGAGGAGTGGTGGAAGCTGCTCCGCCAGTACTGGCTTCTGCGAAGCATGCAGAGGCGAAGTACCAGGAGTCACTGCAAGGTAGCAGAGACGAAGAGTCAGCTACGCGACAATGGTGACGATGTGATGACATCGTCACGACTATAGCATACAACGGTGCTGCTCAGGTTGTATCTCTACAGACGCAACCGGCTTACATCGACAAGATAGCCAAGCAGTTTCCGACAACGTCCAACTCTCGCTTCCGATGCTCCA
Organism: Naganishia sp. PG3902-1; assembly: GCA_023628075.1. Classification (NCBI taxonomy): domain Eukaryota; kingdom Fungi; phylum Basidiomycota; class Tremellomycetes; order Filobasidiales; family Filobasidiaceae; genus Naganishia; species Naganishia sp. PG3902-1. The sequence goes on from JAMALH010000008.1 coordinate 551,746, forward strand.
CTCCACTATCCGACGGATACAATGACATTCAGGATGGCGAAATGGCGGAGATGACCCCATTCCAGGAACTAGTGGGTTGTTTCCGATGGTTGGCATCTTGCACCCGACCCGACATCTCCTACACCGCATCATTTCTCGCCAGACAGCTGATCAATCCCACTGAACATCACATGCAATTGACCCGGCGGGCAGCTGCGTACTTGAGACACACCCGCGACTACGCCTTGACGATCGGTGGTGGAAACGACCTCGTCCTTCGCGGATTCGTCGACGCGGACTGGGCCGGATGCCTCGAGACAAGGAGATCTACAACGGGATATGTGCTCAGTTAAATCAGACTGCGGTGGTTTAAAGTTCGAAACGACAACCAACCGTCGCATGCTCCACGGTCGAGACAGAATACGTTGCCGCATTAGAGGCCGCGCGCGAGGCCATGTGGTTGCGGCACCTCCTCCAAGAGATCGGAATCGGACAGTCAAGTTCCACGCCAATCAACAGCGATAATAAAGGAGCGATCAGACTCGCCCTGAACCCCGGTATTCATCAGCGTACGAAACACATCGATATCAAGCACCACTTTATCCGAGAACTGGTTGAAGAAAAATGTGGTCAGCTTGGAATACTTGCGATCGCAGCGACAACTTGCCGACATATTCACCAAGGGGCTGCCAAGGCCGCGGCACATCGAAAATAGTCGGGAATTGGGCTTGGAGATGATTGAGGAGCAGGGGGAGCCGTAAGGAGACGCAGACGTGAAGAGGATGGTCTCGAGGGGGAGTGTTGGAATATATGAGACATGCGCCTCCTGGGCGCAGGCTCAATTGAAGCGCGAGCGCGACTTTTCATTCAAGCTATATAGCGAGCTCATCAAATGCTCTTCACGTTGTATACCTGTTACTCTAAGGCTTTCAGTGTATTGACCTTAGTGTAACAGGTGAGTAGTACCCTCCATGACTATCTGAGGCTTCCAGTGTATTGACCTTCCCTTAGTGTAACACGAGACAAGTAGACAGAGTGCTGTTGTGTCATGATTGTTGCTCTCGAAAATATCCAAATCGACCTTTCCCTGGATGTCGTTTCCAAAGTAGAAGCGCTGGCGTTTAGAGCTGGCTCTCATTAAGTGTCCCACCAGAGCGCTTGCATTTCATGTTATGTTTCAGATGCGCGAGGCTTCTCAATCGTCTATTGTTACAATTGTATACAACCGGCGTGCCGAGTGTTGTGATATATGCTTGATCCTTTGGAACAATTCATATAGGCGTCAACAGAGACTTGTCATCCATGGAGAATTACGAGTTACTTCTGCGATCTATTCTGGAAATGAAATCGCAACCAGCTGTCCTGAACCTTTAGTAAGCGCCATTGAGCGATATCTCAACCTCATCTTTAACTCGCTCTTGGGAATCCAGACCTTTCTCCCTTCTATTCTCCACCTTGTCCAGCGCGTCGTCGCTCCACATCGATGTCGCTGCCTACTACGACACTCCAGTGATATCAATCCGTGACGTCGTACTTCCACGCATTCTGAACGATCCAACAAGACAGGTCTCTGCCGGTGGAGCAGACACGGCTCGAAATCGCAAAATGGTTCAGAAACGTGCCAGAGGACGAGCTTGTGGTCGGAGATGCCAAGAATGTTTATGTTCCAGAAGCGAATCGTTGGGTGGACTTGGTGCACGTGAGTGTCGCGCTCTGACTGCGATCCTCGAGTGCTTATGCGTGGCTTCCCTATGCAGATCAGCGGACACGGGCACACCCTGTTGGCAGAACTGGCAGTGCACTACCTGCAAACTCAGATACAACTTATGGCGCCATACGACGTGTACAACACCGATGGCGATTCTCTCGAAGGCACGAGCTGGGTATCGAATCTGACGGAGATTTTCGATTCTCAATCACAAATCCTCCACGGCGACAAGAAGGCAGGTGACACTTCAGATATTCCCGGTGTAAGTAAGCCGGGAGCCCAACGGGCGCCATGCTAATGTCCGAGTCGCAGATCCTCTTGACGTCGCATTATACGAATAAACCGGCCTTAAGAACCAACCCAAGTTGCATGTCGACCAATTCGGCGCTGAGGCATAACCGCCTGAGGCTTGACAAACATGGGGTAAGGTCTCACGGCCCCTGGTAAGCCCATTTCTGCTTTACGCGAGGCAGACGTTGATGTTCAAGTTTCAGGTTCGAATATGATTGGGGAGAGAAACATTACCTAGTCACCAAGAAGCCGGGATCTCGAATCTCAATACCTTTTAACGTGACCGTACCTGCAATCCGTGATGGGCACTCGAGCAGGACTACACTCGAGTCGGATAGCCAAATGACAGGTCAAGGATACGTGAAACTCGTCCACCTGCGCAGTAATGTTCTCGGCATGGGAAGCCTAGATTGTTGGGTTGACCGGACATAAATTTGGATGGGAGTTTATTGAAAGATGAGAGGTCAAGGGGAACGTTGGAGCATCCCACCAGAGTGAACGGCTGGTGGGAGATCCGGGAGCGGAATCAGGGCGTGTAAGTTGTCACCCGGTTCCCCAGATCACTCGAGCTGATAACTTCCATAGACTCACGACAATTGCGGATGACCTTCCTGGCCCACATACATTGCAGTGCGAATTGCTGGATCAGACACTGGATCCGGGCGGCGGCACAGAGTTCAGATTGATCGCGGTGGTCTACGACTAACGTCTCCGTATTGTAGCGATATGTCTGCATTGTTGTATCTGGGTATATAAGCGTCACCTAACATTCTTACCAAAAAGCAGAGACATCAATTACGACCTGATCTCTGTCGAGTTCGCGAAAAACGCTGACAATCGCAGAGAACGGCGCACGTACAGATCTTTCTCAAGTCGCTACCCTGAAAGTTGGTCAACAAGAACGTATTGGAGAACTCTAGGCTATCATAGACAACCCGCAAGCCAATCGGGATCTCGTCTGAATATAGAAGGCGGACTACATTGGACCCGAATGCAGAGCGACAGAGGGCGACGCCAAGGTCGTCGTTGGGCTCCGTAAATTGGTTTCTGGGCATAAGGGTCGTGTGGATCCTAGACCTTACAACGCAGAAGGTGTTGTGCGCGTGGCGAGGAACCACGAACCAGGAAATGACGAGAGGTGAAACTCGCAGGACGCATAGCTAGAACACATCCGCGTACGGACGGATTATGATCTTTTAGAGGCGTGAGGCTTCTCTATCGTCTATTGTTACAACTTTATACAACTGGCGTGCCGAGTGATGCGATATATGCTTGATCTTTTGGAACAATTCCCAGGCCGGGGCTCATACCATACTCCCTCCTCAGCGGACGGTTGTTCTCGGTGCGACTCCACCCTTGCCCAGTCCCCAGCTCTGCAGCACCTCGGCAATATCGTGCAGCCCATCCAACTTGCCTTGTGCTACGATCGTCGGCTGTCCGCTTCCCAGCCCGTAGTTCAGCGGAGCGTCGCCCTCTGACGGCCGCAGCACCCTCGTCGCCGTTCGGTGAATGTCGGCCAATGTCACACGATCAATCTTTTCGCACATCTCCTCGACGGGCACCTTGTGTCCGTGAATTTGGGTTTGCCGACCAAGGTCCTCGACCTCGACGGAGCGGGATTCCAGGGCCATCATGAGGGAGCTCTTCAACTGATTCTTGGCACGGGATAGTTCTTGCTGCGTCACTCCGTCCCTCATCGGCCGCGTCAACGAGTCGAGTTGCCATGCAAGGAGATTGCCAATCGAGGTGTTGAAGTGCGGCTGTACCGAGACAGCAATACCGAAGAGGCCTGTGGGGAACAAGTTTAGAGGTGGCTAAGCATCGCAAGCGGTTACCAACCAGTATCTGCGTAACAATGGTGGAATCCTGCACAATAGTCTACGGCGTGATACTGATTGAGAACCTTGGTGTAGAGGCGAGAATACATGCCCTTGCCGGGTCCACCTGCAAGTAGAAGTTGAGACTCTGTTCCTGAGCATGTTTTCACGATACTTGCCTGCCGAAAAGCTTCCACCGCCGCCCAGCAGCATTTGCATCGTCGCCAATGCGTACTGAATTCCGCATTAGTTTCGCCCCAAGACTTTTCCAGTGCAGGTACTGACGATATCAGGATCATGAATTCCTAATCCTTCAAACCCGACGTAGACATGCGTAAACTCCTCTTCCGGCTTGTCAATCATCATTTGACCGCCCGTATACCTCGCGCGTGCGGTTGAAAGCGTCGCAAAATCACTGCCTGCCAGGGAGTCGGGTTGCAACGTGGCAAAAGACTTGCTGAGGGATGGGTGAGATGGCGATGAGGACGAATGAAGCTTGGCATTGGCCGCAGCGGACGAAGTCATGTTTCCGAAATGTTCGGTCGCCAATTGCACGAGATGCTCGTGCTCCATCCCCACACCCGCGATAACCATCCTCTCCGGCTTGTACCAGTCCCGCATATACGTCCTTAGCGTCTCGCTCGTGATCTCCGGCAGCCGCTCCTCTGGGCACAGTAACGGCATTCCCAATGTGTTATCCCGGTATGCGACGGTGTGCACGAGCTCGGGCAGGATCATCTCGGGTTTGGCCCAGATTTCGCGGATCTCGTACGCGGCGGCTTCCTTTTGGGCCTCGAGTTCCTCTTCTTCCAGGAGTGGTCGTTGAATAGTTGATGACATGAGTGAAAGGGCGGTCGGTACGTCGTGAGGGAAGACGGTGGCCTGATACATTATTGTTTCGCGGGATGATGAGCAGAGAATGTTGGAGCCAAGAGAATCGATGACGTTGGACATGGTAGAAGCCGTGTAATCTTTTGTGGACTAATCACCATCGTGTCAACACCCATTGAAGCACCCGTACGATGCCGCTCACCTTGAACGCCATCCTGTCCATCAGATGGCTCACCCCGCTCGTCTCTTTGCTCTCAAACCGGCTTCCTGCATCGATATAAACGCCAAGAGCTTGGAAATGTCCGGGAGTCGTCTCGGTGGCCACGCGGATCTTGTTGGGTAATGTAGTGACTCTGGTCAGAGGCGATGCAGAATACGTCTGGAAAAAGAGGTCAGCTGCGAAAAGGCGAGCACGTGGAAGAAATCGTACCGAAGTGGAAGCCAATCTGCTCAAGGCATTCCCTGGTTTGAGGCTCTTGCCCACAGCATTGGCGAGTCCCGAGCGCAATACTGTTGCCGACATGATGGGTATACTAGATGGTTCAGGCTTTTGCCGACGTTGCGACAGATTTCGAGCAACTCAACTGAGTGCATCATCCGGTGCGGGCGGACGCCTTTGGGTCCGATCGACGCGTCACGTGACGAGGAAGGAGGCACCCACCTGGCCAGCATTAGCCACCAGCTGCCTCCCTTGTCTGTACTGATGACTGCGTGGTAGAAGGCTCCAGTTGCCCGTTCCCGTCTAGCCCACACCTCTCTGAAAGGTCCATCTCTCACAATGGACAAGGAAATGGAACGCCTGGAGCTGCTGTCCCTGGTCAACAGGGTCAGTCAGGAGATCTTCAACTTTACAGGGAACCAGGACAAGACGCTGGCAGAGTTTGTTATCTCGGTGAGTCGGGACTTCGCACGGAAATGCCCTATGTACTAACTCGTCTGCCGCATAGCTCCACCGGAAGAGCAAAAAGTACGATGTCTTTGCTAGCAAGCTCAAGGAACTGGGCGACTTTCCCGATACATTCATCACGAATCTCGATCGGCTCATCCTCTCGATGCATCCCAAATACAAGAAAAAGTCGGCAAAGGTCGCGAACGGCAAGGGAAAGGACAAGGATGGCGCAGGAGAGCAAGGCGACAAAGTCTTTGACGAGGAACGGGATCGCCAGGCGAGACTCTTCCCCGGTCTTGCGTTACCCGACACGCGACTCAAGCCGATGGACAAGTTTGTCGAGGAAGAAAAGCAGAACAAGGGCGGTGCGGCACATGTTCCCGATGTCGATGACCTGATGCGCGAATTGGAAGGTGTCGCTGCCAAAAAGACGGGTCGAATGACGGCGGATGACTTTATCGGCGGGAGGGTTGAGGGGAATGGATACGACGACGGTCGTGCAGCCAAGCGACAAAGGACGGACGATTCGTCATTCAGGGGACGCAGCCCACCGCCAAGCGGTCGCGATGGACGGGATAATGGATGGTCGTCAAGAGGCAGACCAGGAGGATACGGTGGTGGCGATCGTGGCGGCTACGCAAAGCACGCGGGAGTCGACGAGAAGCCACTGTTATACAAGATCTACGACGGTCGCGTTACGAACGTTCGCGAGTTTGGAGCGTTCGTGCAGCTCGAGGGTGTAGCGGGAAGAGTGGAAGGTACGTCGACATTGGATCCCTCGCGATCTGCCACTTATTCCGTCCACAGGTATGGTGCACGTCTCCGCCATGTCCGTCGGAAGAGTCAACTCTGCAGCGGACCTCGTCAGCCGAAATCAAAACGTCAAAGTCAAAGTCATGTCGGTAGCAGGATCGCGTCTTTCGCTATCCATGAAGGATGTCGATCAGAGGACAGGGGCAGACCTGACACCGCACCTGCGAGTCAAGTCTGAGGAAGAAATCCAGGAAGAGGAGCGCCGACTCGCCCAGAGACCGAATCCAGCCATGACGGGATCGAATGCTGCACCGCTTTGGGTGGATGACAGTAAACGGTCGTCGGCGAAGCGTCTGACTTCGCCCGAGCGCTGGGAAATCAAACAATTGATTTCGAGTGGTGTAGTGGACGCTGCCGACTACCCAGATTTGGACGAAGACTTTAGCACATCGAATGCCTCGGCGGCCGAAGTTGAAGAGGAGTTGGATATCGAGGTCAACGAGGCCGAACCGTCTTTCCTCGCCGGACAAACCAAGGTCACGCTCAACTTGTCGCCTGTCAAAATCGTCAAAGCCCCTGATGGATCGCTTAATCGGGCTGCGCTCGCCAGTGGCGCCTTGGCCAAAGAACGACGAGAACTTCGACAGCAGGAAGCGAACGACGAGGCCGACTCACAGGCACGAGATCTCAGTCAGCCATGGCTTGATCCCATGGCCAATCCCAACGAGAGAGTCTTTGCCCAGGATATCCGTGGAAATGCATTGGGCGCGAAAGCTGCCGTGTTGCCATCTTGGAAAGAGGCGAACAAGGCAGTCACTTATGGTAAAATCACTTCGCTTTCGATTCAAGACCAGAGGAAGAGTCTGCCGATCTACAAGCTGAGAGAGCAGTTGATGAGCGCCATCAGAGACAATCAGATCTTGATTGTTGTTGGTGATACGGGAAGTGGAAAGACGACGCAAATGACCCAGTATCTGGCCGAAGAGGGATACGGGGAGCGCGGGATAATCGGCTGTACGCAGCCTCGACGTGTCGCGGCCGTTTCTGTTGCAAAGGTCGGTACGATTCGGCTATGCTTTCGGGCGCAACTGACATCTTGCCCACAGCGTGTAGCCGAAGAAGTGGGATGCCGGCTTGGAAGTGAAGTCGGTTACACTATCCGTTTCGAGGATTGCACCAGTCCGGAAACCAAGATCAAGTACATGGTATGTTGCATCATGGCTTTTCGATCCTGGCGCTAATCTTTTGCTCATAGACGGATGGTATGCTGCAACGAGAATGCTTGATCGACCCCGACATGTCCCAATATTCGGTGATCATGCTGGATGAAGCCCATGAGAGAACGATCGCCACGGATATTCTGTTCGGTCTGCTGAAGAGTTCGTCTTATCGTCTTCCGTTTCTATCGATTGCTAACTCAGAACTTTGCACTTCCAGAGGCAGTCAAGCGTCGTCCAGACCTGAAAATCATCGTCACTTCGGCCACACTCGATGCCGAAAAGTTTGCCAAATACTTCTACGGGTGCCCCATTTTCACTATCCCCGGTCGTACTTTCCCAGTCGAAATTCTCTACACAAAGGAGCCAGAGAGCGACTACCTCGACGCTTCCCTGATCACCATCATGCAGATCCACCTCTCGGAACCCCCAGGAGATATTCTCCTCTTCTTGACGGGACAAGAAGAAATCGATACTGCGTGTGAAGTGCTTTACGAGCGAATGAAGGCATTGGGACCTCAAGTTCCGGATCTATTGATTTTGCCCATCTATTCCGCTCTGCCTTCGGAAATGCAGTCAAGGATTTTCGACCCAGCGCCACCGGGTGCGAGAAAGGTCGTCATTGCCACCAACATTGCCGAAACGAGTGTCACTATCGACGGTATCTACTACGTCATCGATCCTGGGTTCTCGAAACAGAACGCATACGATCCGAAACTGGGAATGGACTCGCTAGTTGTCGTCGTAAGTTGTCAAGATTCTCCCCTGGTCCTGCCCACACTCACCTCCGTCTCCCTTCTAGCCTATCTCACAAGCGCAAGCTAAACAGCGAGCCGGCCGGGCCGGCCGAACCGGTCCAGGAAAGTGCTACCGACTCTACACTGAAGTCGCCTTCCGCAACGAGATGCTGCCGACCCCGGTTCCGGAAATTCAACGACAAAACTTGTCCTCGACCATCTTGACACTAAAAGCGATGGGTATCAACGACCTGATTCATTTCGACTTTATGGACCCTCCGCCTGCACCAACGCTGCTGACAGCGCTCGAACAGCTCTATGCCCTTTCAGCACTCGACGATGAAGGACTTTTGACGCGGCTGGGACGAAAAATGGCCGATTTCCCTTTGGATCCTGCATTATCGAAGATGCTCATCGTTTCAGTCGATTACGGATGTTCTGATGAGGCGCTCAGCATTGTCGCCATGTTGCAGGCTGGAGGCCAAATCTTCTATCGACCAAAGGACAAGCAGGCACAGGCCGATGCCAAAAAGGCCAAGTTCCATCAACCCGAGGGTGACTTGTTGACGCTCCTGGCCGTGTATAACGGTTGGAAGAACAGCAAATTTTCGAATCCCTGGTGTTACGAGGTGAGTATGGCTCTTGCCGCCAGGTAGAATTCATCTGAGTCCGTTGTGAAACAGAACTACATCCAAGCCCGAAGTATGAAGCGAGCACAGGACGTCAGGAAGCAATTGCTCGGCATTATGGATCGATACAAGCACGACATCATCTCTGCCGGTAACAACTATAATCGAGTTCGGTTGGCTATCTGCTCGGGCTTCTTCAGGCATGCTGCCAAGAAGGACCCAACGGAAGGTTACAAGACATTGATTGAAGGCACGCCCGTGTTCATACATCCGTCAAGGTATGTTTCGCTGCGCCATGATGCACGCATTTGCTGAATGTCCTTCTCCCAAAAAGTTCCCTCTTCAATCGTCCGCCGGAATGGTGTATCTACCATGAACTGATCCTTACTACCAAGGAATACATGCAGTGAGTAGCATCTCATTGACGCATGTGTTTGCAAATTCTGAAAGGCTTTTCTTCACAGCAATATCACCGCCATCGAGCCAAAGTGGTTGACACAAGTAGCACCGTGAGTTTGGCATCTGCTTCAAGAGGTCTGCTATTCTGATACCCCTGTCCCGACAGATCGGTATTCAAGGTCGCGGATATCAACAAGGTCTCTAAGCGAAAGGCTTCCGAAACCATTCAGCCTCTTTACAACAAATATGAAAAGCCAGACGAATGGAGGTACGTTACTGACAGGGATTTTTTTAGTCGCCGGCCGATGTTGATACTCTCTTTCAACCAGGTTGTCGAAACTCCAGCGGGCAACGAGAAGTTCGCAAACATTCTAAAGAGACAAGGGAGCCTCGGATGGTACTTCATAGTTGCACAGCTCGGTCGGGGGAGGACATACGGTTGTATCGTATATGATTACAAACACATCAACCAACAACAAAAGTGATTATCAAAGGAAGCAAGGTGCGCGTGCCATTTGTCGCGCGGAAGCCAATTTCGATCTGGTCAGAAACCCCGAAAATGAACTGATCTCCTCGAGGGAAGTCGTCTGGCAAAGTTTCGTCCAATTCCGATGTCCCATTGAGGAGGAAGTTTTGGTTATTTTTGATTGTCCGGCACTGTAGAAGATCGTTGAACTTGCCAGCTTCTCCGTATATTCCGAGAGTGGCCGGACTGAGCTGATCTCATGATAGGTCATTGCTTAGTCATACCAGGCCGCTGGGTGGCGCCCCGTTCAGGAGCCTTACAGGTAGACGTGCGCTTTGCAACATTCAGAGGCCTCGTCCCCGGTCCTTGCCTGCTTTAGCGCCTCTTGGGAATCCCGGAAGCTGGATGGTACTCAGGAGTTGTCCGCCGTTCCAGAAGGATACACAGTTGCTTATTCCCTCCGATTCGTCGGTAAGATAGGTAGAGAGCGTAATGCGACTGAGTCGCCACTGTTGACTTTCCGAGGGATAGAGACGATAAAATTCGTCAGAGAACAGCAAAATCTCACCGACAGGTACTCTGGACGGCCGTGCATACGATGGTGTCAGAGAGAAGGTACCCGCCTTAGCCGCTATGCCACAAACCAGGTTCGAACTTGGTCCACCCCGGAAAAAACGAAAGGTCGCCCAAACGGACGCTAGTCTCGCAAAAAGCGTTTCCAGGCGTTCAAACTTGGACAAAAAGTTCTTGTCCGCTCTGTGGATTGAACACAGGACCTGCGGTAGACGTGTATGCTCCACAGAGGAGACACTTCAGACCGTCGCTCTCCCACTGAGCTAAGCAGACTTGTATGAAACACAAAACCAGAATTAACCCGTGTCAGTGACCGGTTGTTCCGCTACTTGCTGACGTCAGCTCAGTCTATTTCCGGCTCCTGTTCCGGTACTCACCTTCCGATCGCTGTCTCACACCGGAACGACGGGACGCACGCAATGAAGGCTGATGATGATTATTTCGACAGCGGCGACGCTCCCTCTGGACGAACAGTCATCCCTTTGCGACTGCCATCCCCGGAAACATTTGGACAAGCATCAATCTAAGCATCTCCGTGCGGCCTATACAGCTGACACCCCCTAGTCTTTCCGCTCACTTGGGAATTGTCAACTTGCGACCAGCATAGCTCTTTCCCCGGTCAGTCCCTTATGTCGTCCTTTGGTCGGGCGATCAGCGTCATCGACGACTTTGTGCGTGAATTCTACCCGCCGTTCACCGAGAAGTCTGTCCGCGCAGAATGCAATCCTCCTGCCTCGAACGTGTCACCACTCAACCCGCACAGCGAACGCCACATTGTCCCGCTCCTGTCCGCCCTGGGCCATACATCGTGCTCAACAATCCAAGCGCCTATTCAAATGCCACTATTCGACAACTCGGCCATGGATGGCTATGCAATTCGGTCATGGCAAACAGCGGAAGCGAGTCCCGACAACCCACTCACCTTTCGCGTGCTCGGATCGATCGCAGCGGGAGATGAACCGCCAGTAGTCCCAGAGGGATTAGATCCAGAAGAGAGAGCGTGTTGGGCGATAATGACGGGCGCAGCGTTTCCGCTGTCTGTGGACCAGCTTGGAAACCCCATTGATTCAAGCTGTAAAAATCGGTATGACGCGTGCATTAAAGTGGAGCTCGTGACCGCAAATTACACTTCGAATCCAACACAACCCGAGAGCATAACCCTCACGGGGGCGGTCGCCCTCAACGCGAATCGACGGCTCGCCGGGGAGGATATTCGCGTAGGAGACATCCTTGTGGAGCAGGGCGAGGTACTGCGCAAAGAACATGTCATGGTCCTCGCGAGCATGGGCGTGCAAAGGATGGAAGTATCGACCAGGCCGACACCCGAGCCGCGGAATAATGGTCGTCGTTTGCGTATAGGTATCATCAATACGGGCAAAGAGGTCGTGCTCAATTCCCAGATGGGCCTAAACCCAGAACCAGGCGATAGCAACCTGCCGAACGACTACAAGCTTGATCCATCCTCGTTGCCCTTCCCGCCACCCTGCAGCCTCCCAACACCACCATCCTCCCGGTCACCCTCCGTCTCAACCATCTCCCGCACCACGCCTCAGGCCCAGCTCGGCGCCTCGCAAATATGGAACTCAAACGGGCCCTACATCCATGCATCGCTCCTTACATGGGGATTGCCACCACAGGATATCGACATGCTCACGGTCCCACTCCTTCCCGGACAAGACGGCGACGACCCGGCCGCGTTCCAGGCCGCTGTTCAGGACGCGCTGGCAGGACACGAACCGTACGACGTCTTGATTTCGACAGGCGGAGTCTCGATGGGCGTCCACGATTACGTCCCCTCCTCCATCGTCGCGCTCGGCGGGGAAATCGGGTTTCACAGGATCAAGATGCGGCCAGGTGGGCCAATGATGTTTGCCCATCTGGCGAATGAACGGGCGGAGCGCACGGCGTATTTCGGGCTGCCCGGGAATCCCATCGCGGCGGCTGTTTGTTTACGGTTTATCGTTGCGCCGGCGCTGATAGGAATGCGGGATGGCCATGGGTCGATGGCGGACCGGGGGCGGATCGTGCGGATACGTGGGTCGGACCTTGGGACTCCTGATCGGAGAGCCGTCGTTCAGCGGAAACCTGCGCTGACGCGGATGTATGTACCGGCAAAGCTGCGCGCTGCTACTTCTGGAAATGGACTTCCGGAGTCGGAGGCGCTCGCAAGAGGATCCAACATGACCAAGGCGTTGACGCGCGCCGACGGCTGGGTGTGTTTTCTCGAGGGCGAAGACAAGGATACGGTATATGACGGCGACGAGGTCGAGTTGTTTGGACTGGATATATGAATATGAGCCGCGATCCATTGCTTTGCAAAATGCAGCATACCTCGACTACTCCCACTTGCAAGCACTCGGCACCCAAATCTCCATCCCTTCCGCCCCATGGCCCGCCTGCTCGTCTACCCACGCGACGCCATCGCGCATCACAACTTTTTCAAACGCCACGCGGGTCCGAACGTCGGACCATCCTGTCGCGGCGACGACGAGCGGTTCGCCGAGGTGTCCGCCGCTAGTAGAGGCGAGGCCGAGCAAGGTGATGGTGTCTGTGTCTAGTTCCGAAGGGACGCTGCGGATGTAGATCTCCTTGGAAGGCGGGACCGTCTGTACCTGATAGCCCGAGTGGAGAGGCTGCAGCAACTTGACCGACCGAACGACGTCCTCGGACGTAATTTGCATCGTGCTCGCCGCATCATCAGCCAGATCGACGCTAACCGTCCTCAATGCCTGCACGCGCCGAATGAGTTCCGACATGGCAATCATCCCGCCGTTGAGATCGCGCGTACTGGCGCACACATCGACAATCTGCACGGCGAGCTCATGCTGCCAGTCTGACATGCCGAGGATATCCCCCACGAATCCACGCGCGGCAGCGCCGAGCCATTTACCGCCGCTCGTCCCCGTCGGAGGGGCTGCCCCGATGGCAAGCGGATCGATCCCGATGGCGGCGCACATTTTCTGAAATTCATGCCGCAGTTTCGGGTCGGCGCGAATGTCGGCGCGATGGGCGGTTGCAAACGTGACGAGGTGGCGGCGGAATGCATCGAGTTGGGCGCGGAGGGAGGCGAGTTGCTGGGTTGTCAGTGTGGAGGAGAGGCTGTTGTACGATGCGGCGGTGGATGTGTGGCGCTCGAGGCCGGATAGACCGGCTCCGCGGCGCATGGGGGATAGGGGGTGTTGATGGAAGACGGCGAGGAGCTGAAACGCGGGAATCCCTTCGGAGTGGGGACTTGACCTGACTGACTGATGATGCGCGCGCCGACGATCGCCGCGGATGCAAAAACAAAAACAATCCGCCCTTCCTTCCTCCCTGTATGAGTCGATCGCCCTCTTCCTCTTCTCCCTCCTGCCCTTTCCCCCGTGCGCACCCTGCTGCGCCCATCTGCCCGCCATGTCCCTCACGTCGGTGGAACAGACCATCTACAAAAAAATCAAGGCCCAGTCCAGCCAGATCCTCGGCCAGCCGGAACTCCAGCAGCAGTTGACGGGGGTCAAGGTCGAGGAAATCGCGATTGGCATCAACGGGCTCTCGCGCAAGGGCTTGATTCTCATCAAACAGGCCGGACAGCGGATTCTGTATCAGGCCGTCAGTAAAGATGAAGCCAAGCGGACAGGCACGTTTGAGCATGATGAGGGCTTGGTATATAGCCATATCAAGGATGCCGGGAACATGGGCGCGTGGACGCGGCCGTTGAAGATGGCGACCAATCTGCATCAGACGTCGTTCAACAAGGCCATCAAGGGTCTTGAACAAAAGATGGCCATCAAGTTGGTCAAGAGCGTGAAGGTAAGTCGGGAGCATGAATCTTTCAGGCCTTTTGCTAATCTCCTTCCAGTGGCCCACGCGGAAAATCTACATGCTCGCAAATCTGACGCCGTCCGTCGAGTTGACGGGTGGTCCGTGGTACTCGGATGGAGGTTTAGATCAGGCCTTTATCGATGGCCTGTTGAAAGTATGCCTGAACCACGTCAAAAAGCTGGCAAGTAGCGTGAATCTTCCCGCACATAGATAGTCTAACACCTCGGTTCAGACATTCCCCCGGAAACCGCCCAAAAGCGTCGACATTCCCGACGAAATCCACGTCCCGAACCCGATCTACCCGCCCTCCCATACCAAGCGTCTCCCCTCGCCACGCAAAATCCTCGAATTCATCGTCGCCTCGGGCATCTCGCAGCAAACGCTCGCGGTCGAACACGTGATGCAGCTCATGAACGTGCTCGTTTATAACGGCGAAGTCGAGATCTTGAAGCCTCCTCAAGGGCCCAAGCACGAGGAAGGATGGAATAGTGATTTGGAGGGGGACGGCGGAGGGATGGCGGACAGAGAGTGGAAAGATGAGGTTGTGCGGCGCAAGGCAAGGGAAAAGGAGCGCGAGAGGGAACGCGGCAAGGCTGGGTCGAAGAAGCGCGTGAGGGGCACTGCCGCGTTGAGCGAGAGCGAGGGGGATGCCAAGGAAAAGAGCCGAAGCAAGAGCAAAGGGAGCAGTAAATCCAAGACGACGGACTCCGACTCCGAATCGGATTCCGGCAAGGCATCCGATGCCTCTCGTGGCAATGGCGCATCAAGTGCCGCCTCGTCCGGCTCGGGAACGGATTCAGATGACGAAAAAGCCCGGGCCAAGAAACGTCGCAAGCGGGAAAAGGAGAGAGAGGCGCGGGAAAAGGAGAAGAAGCGGGCGCGGGAAAAGGAGAAGCGTCGGCGGAAGAAGGAGAAGGAGCGGAGGGCGCGGGAAAAGGAGCGAGAGAAGGAGAGGGAGCGGCGCAGGCGGAAGAAGGAAAAGGAGCGAAAGGAGAAGAAGCGGCGCGAGAGGGAGAAGGAAAAGGTGCGTCTGAGCAGGCTCGCGGGGCTTCGAAGATTACTGATATCGTTCATAGCGACGGTCCAAGTCCCGGACGGCGGGCAGCGACTCTGACTCCGACAGCGACAGCGACGCCCTCATGGCCATTGGCGATCGTAAAAAGCGCTCGTCCTCGACGAAGCGACGCGGATCGAGCTCAGATTCGGATTCGAGTTCGACCTCGAGCGCTAGCAGCAGTAGCTTGAGCGACAGCTCGTTCATCTCCTCGGCAATTTCCACCTCGAGTTCGGATTCGGACTCGGAAGCCGGCAGCAAGAAGAAATCCAAGTCTGGGAAATCCGACGACAAGGCCGCGGTCAACGATCAAGACATGTCGGGTGCCGCACCGATGCTGTCCATGTACGATTTTGACCACGACATTTACCACGATACCGACGTCGTCTATCGTGCCGTGCACCCACCTTCATCGACCGCGGAATCCAAGGTCACCGAGGCCCCGTGCGTGCAGTGTCCTGTTCACTTGTTCTGCTCCGAGACGGGGCCCGTCAATCCGGCTGGATGTGTTTACTATGACAATTGGCTGGCGATGGATTATGTATAGAAATTTGGCGAGTAATGAGCTATAACGTTATACGAGACGTCGCTCAGCCAGATGGTCGCGTTGTATCTCGCTAGCGCGTCGATTGACCGACCGATGCAGCGCTGAAGCACCTCATGATGGTATCCATGTCTTTATGTCATCTCTGTCGGTGTCGCATCACCTCTATGACATGACCTCACCATATCCCGCGCCCACCTCTCCCGCTGGGCTCAGCCCAGGGCTCGCTCAGACTTTTTCTCCCGGTAACAAGGGCCCCGCGACTCCCGAGACTCCCTTCTCCGCCCATGGTCTGCGGCCGTCAGCGTCAACTCGTCCCGGGGGAAGTAGCAGCCATCTCAACCCTGCCTTGTCCACGAGAATGGCGCCTACCAGCCAAGCGGGATCCGTGCGCGGGCCTGGTTCCATAGCGGCAACTTCCATACACCACCAACAAGCGAATCCGGAAGACTTTGAAAAGGCCCTAGACGAGTTTGTCAAGCGGCAGCTGCCCGAGTTCGAACGACTCTTGGCCGAGGTCGTCGGTGGAATGTGAGCAGATGACCGGCTGGACCCAGAGAGATGCTTAGAGAAGTATCGCAGCGACAGCGCGTTTGATAACCGTGCCTCTTCAGCCTCTACCGAACGTGAGTGCAACCTGGACTGTCTCGTTACTCGGCTGACTGTCTCTAGGCAAATTCCAAGAACGTGAGTACAGTCACTTGGTGTTCAACACCGATCTGACCATTCTCGTAACAGTACAAGCCACGCTGCAACACTTGATCAATGCGACACGGCAGACCGGACTCGCGGGCATCCCCATCACGTCCAACAACACCCTGTCAACATCAGGTACTAGCCAGACCGCAGCGCTCAGCCAGATAGCCAATCAAGTCGAGTGCGCTACCGAAAATTGCTTCGCACAGCGAGAGACGGTCCGGGATGGTGCACGAGCTGTTTGTGAGATCATGAGGGGCGCTGGAAAGTGACCGCTCGGTCATCAGGGTTGGGAGGGAGTGTTGGACAGATAACAGTAAAGGCTCATCGGAAAAGCGTCCAAGCATGGAGATGAGGAGTCTGTCCGCGCAATCCAATAAGGAGCCTCGCCTACCCGCTTCACTCCCTTTCCGGTAATAACATGGGATCACCCCGATAATGTAGTCAACCGAGGATTTCCAGGACAGCATGCCAAAGGAAAAGGCTCTCACGCGAATGCTAACGCCAAGCCGCCGCCCAAGGGCAATCGGATGGGGTATAGAGAGATGC
This sequence comes from Naganishia sp. PG3902-1, assembly GCA_023628075.1. Taxonomy (NCBI): domain Eukaryota; kingdom Fungi; phylum Basidiomycota; class Tremellomycetes; order Filobasidiales; family Filobasidiaceae; genus Naganishia; species Naganishia sp. PG3902-1. Next base: position 568,679 of record JAMALH010000008.1, read on the forward strand.
GGGCGGCTTTACGAACTGCCAAAGGGATGTAGTTGTGCTTTGTAGGGCGACAGCGTCGCGACAGCCTTGCGCATAGGGCGCGATGGACCATTCACTATGTTGTATGTAGGCGTATCAAGATCAAGAAGAAAGTTGACAGATGAAACTGGAAGCTGTTTCTTGATTGAGTGGAATTCAAACCAAAAAGCACTGATAGATCTATTGATGGTCATGGATCCCACCGATGTCATTATGTATACACACCATTCCTGCGACTCGTCACAAGTCATGTTTACATGTGGATGGGCTGGTCGTGAGCAGCCATGGCAGCCTCCTTGAAAGCTGTAAACGCAATAGACAGCTGGTTAGTTGCGGTATCAACGCGCAGGCATCAGTTGGCACTGACCTTCGGACAAAGTCGGGTGGGCGAAACATGTTCGGGCAATGTCCTCTGACGATGCCTGGTACTCGATGGCGAGACATGCGGATGCGATCATTTCACCGGCGTTGGGACCGATGATGTGGCAACCCAAGACCTGGTCAGTGTCCTTTTCGACAATCTACGGACAAGAGACCTCCGTTAGCATTGCTCTGCTTTTACTATCGATTGTGCTCACGAATTTCACCAAACCCTCGGCGTCCTGGTTGGTCTTTGCACGCGAGTTGGCAGTGAAGGGGAACTTGCCGACCTTGAAGGCGACACCGGCCTCCTTCAGTTCCTGTTCGTTCTTGCCGACCCATGCAACTTCGGGATGTGTGTACACGACCGAGGGGATAGCATCGTAGTTGACGTGTCCGTGACCGGTCTTGAGGATCTCGACGGCGGCAATACCTTCCTCCTCCGCCTTGTGGGCCAACATCGGACCAAAGGTGGCGTCTCCGATACACTTGACACCCTTGACGCTGGTGTTGAATTGGTCGTCGATGACGACTCGGCCTCGCTTGTCGAGCTCGACACCAATCTCTTCCAGACCCAGGTTGCTGGTGACCGGTCGTCGACCAATGGACACCAAGACGACATCGGCCTCGAGCTGATAGCGTCACATGTTAGCGATCATAGGAGACGGATCGCGTAGCACTTACAGTCTCGGGCTTGCCACCCTTGGAAGCCTCGACGTTCAACATGACCTTGCCGTCCTTCTTTTCGGCACCGATAACCTTGGTGTTGACCTTGAACTTGATGTCCTGCTTGGCGAGGATCTTTTGGAAGTTCTTGCTGTACCAAGAGTCAGCAATGTATCGAGACAATCCATCGAGACGTACGCAATTTCGGCGTCCATACCAGCTCCGATGGATCCCATGAACTCGACGACGGTAACCTCGGCACCCAGACGCGACCAAACGGAACCCAATTCAAGACCGATGACACCACCACCGATGACAACCATCTTCTTGGGAACTTCCTTCAACTCGAGAGCTCCGGTCGAGCTGACGATCTGCTTCTCGTCGATCTCGATACCGGGGAAGGGAGTGACTTCGGAACCAGTGGCAATGATGATGTTCTTGCCCTCGATCTGAGTTTCTCCGCCTTCGGTCAAGGCGACGTTGAGCTGGGTGGGCGAGGCGAACTTGGCAGTACCCTTGATGTAGTCAACCTTGTTCTTCTTGAACAAGTACGACTCGATACCCGAAGTCAGGGCGTTGACCGACTTTTCCTTGGCCTTGAGCATGTTGGCCAAGTTGAGCTTGACGTCCCCAACATCGATACCTCGCGCGGCGAGGTCATGCGTGGTCTGGTGGTAGATGTGCGAGTTATTCAACATTGCCTTTGAAGGAATGCATCCGACGTTGAGACACGTTCCGCCGAGGGCACCTCGCTTTTCGACACAGGCGGTCTTGAAGCCCAATTGAGCGGCCTTGATAGCGGCAACGTAACCTCCCGGTCCACCGCCAATGACGATGACATCGTACGGCTCAGCGGCGGTGGCCAAACCTCGTGCGGCGGCGGGAAGTCCGACAACCTTGAGGAGACCCTGACGCTGGGACGAAAGGGCAGCCGGATGGCTCAGCGGTCGCAGAAGGTTGGTTGACTAGGAAAAGGCCACAACTATCAGCTTTCGTTGGGGGTCTTTGAGGCTCTTTCGACTCACTCGAGCGGATCTGGCGAACATGTTGACGTCTGTAACGGAATGATAGTCCGAAGTCGATGGAGGATACCGTGCGGCGAGAAATCACGCAAGAAGAGGGCGGACAGGTGGCTGGGCTTTGCAAGCATTCGATCACCCCAGCGATGATGGATTATTCCGCCAGCTCCCGGCGCGCGGATCAAGGCGGCCAACGCCCGCGACCGAGTCCCCAGTTCCGAGGTACGACGTTTTCGCGCGTAACCGGAGCTAAGGAATGGCGGCAGCAGGTGGCGAATTCGCTGCAGACAGGTAGTACTCGAGTACGATGGCGATCCTCGGGATCTCTTAAGTAACGTTTACATTGGTTTTCTGCTCGTGCGACCCATAATTCTCATACATGACTGTAATCACAACAACACAAGTCTATATCATCTATAAGTCGATTGCCTCACTCTATTTTACCGTAGTAACTGTCAAAAAACCAACCCTATTGCTAGGCACCCATATGATGTTGCCCCTCCTCGGAAGCGACTGCTCGCTTTCCTCCTGGCATCGCGCCCTGCTCTCCAAAATGTCTTGCGGTATAGCCACATCTCCATCGTCCCTCCGGGTCCGCCTTCTCGACGACTCTAAAGAAATCGTCATACTTTTCGTATTTCTGCCTGAGCGTGTCTGCGGTGAAGCCATGCTGTTTTGCCCAGTGCGGTCGACCATCGTGATCGGCCATGATTTGAGAGAATTTGTCAAAGATCTTTTCATATGGCACAGACTTTCTGTAAGGTCTGGCAAGGCAATCATCTTAGCCGCTATTGCTCGGTTTGGCCGACGAGCTAGCTCACCGGTACTGTACGATTCCAATATATGTCGTCTGGCGTCCATAGCAAGGTGAGAGCCAGATATCATCAGGCGCGGTGAATCGGATTTCGATGGGAAAGTGGACTCTCTGTCCATTGGGATCTGCTTCCTCGGCCGCAAGCCAGTCGCGCAAAGCTGCCAGAGCATTACGCGTCTGTTCCATGGGGATTGCCCATTCGGTGGTATATTGGGGGTACTGCGTAGCAAACGAGATGGTCAGGAGGGGCCCGGATAACGAGTTTGCTCGACGTACCAGGCAATCAAAGGTGAACACCTTGTAGCTGTGATCCTGCTGTACTACTGGTCCTTTATTTAGCCACCATGCCCATTTGCCCACGAGCGATGTGTATCGAGGCACAAAGGTAGCCAACCAGAGGAAGAGTTGCGTAACGTGATAGTGGAAGAAGTTGCCGAAGAACGAGGTGACCTTGATGGAAGGCTGAGAGGATCACAGCGTCAGAGCCGGAAGATCAGAATGGCAAGGACACTCACCTCGTAAGTTCGGTTGGCCCTAGCCACGATCACGCCGCCAGTCTGGGGATACCACCACATCCTGACATGCTCGGCACTTCTCGCAATGTCCTCGATCTTTTGCATGCTCTGCTGATTACGCTGCTCAACGAAGTGAGCATCTTGAACCGGTTGAGCGTCATCATGGGCTGAAACCAATGGTGTCTTTTCGTCACTGGCCCCGGCGCGAGTTGAGCGTCCGGTCAATTGCTCTTCGCTGAGTGATGTACCCAAAAGATAGTCGATGTGAACGGGGACTTTGCTTTCCCGCAGTCTAAAGGCCGGCTCGACTTCCAGTTTGACCTTGACTATAAGACCGGTCATGCCGAGACCACACCTAAGGTATCAGGTGATTAGCCTTCTATGAACGTTTTGGCGGGAGATTTGTGCTCACAGGGAGGCTACGAACAGATCCTTGTTCTCTTCTCGGGAACAGTGAATCACCTCGGCGCCTTCTACGCTGCTAATGATATCGAGCTCCAGAACATGGGAGCTGATCACGGGAAAGTTAAAACCACTACCGTGCGTGGCGGTGGCGATGATCCCCGCAAGCGTCTGCTCAGTGATGGAACCGTTGTTGCAGAGTGCGAAACCTTGCTGAAGAAGGTATTCATGCAGGTCCTGCAGCGTGATACCGGCTTCAACCGTGACCGTGTTGCCCTCGGCGTCGACCTATTCAGACGGATTAGCGATATTCCTGGCGCAAAATGGCCCATTCTTACTTACCTGTAAAACCTCCTTCATACCGTCCATACGAATCATCCATTCATCGGTACATGCCAAATCGCTCGGGCTGTGTCCGACGCCGGCAGCCCTCAGTGTTTTGCCTTCCCTTCTCGCCCATTCAGTGATCAATCGGCATTCGTAGATGGTAGTCGGAATGAATGTCTTTTGAGGATGACACTTGAAAGTACGAGCCCAGTTGAAGAATGTTGCTTTCGGAGAGGAACTTGGTATCGTGCATCCAGCAAGAAGGGTGGAAAATTCGGATGCGGCGACATTGGCGGGATGTATGCTTTCGTCGAGCGTTGCCATATTGTTCGAATTGACTTCCCTTGACGATTTGCTAGGGGCGAGCAGGCGACTTGGTGGATAGGGATTGAGGGGGGCAATCAATGTGGACCGCGCACGCTCCTGCTTTGTCAACTGTGTTTGTCGACGCTTAGATATTTCAGCCTGATCCGGCTTCGCCGCGGCGGATGCTTTGTCTGCCCGGATCGCACCATCGATCGGCAGACTCGGTCGACAAACGGGCTTCGCCGATGAGACAAGCCCGAGATGGAAGCTGTTTGAACCCAAACGATGACACGTCATTTGCTTGACCCAGTCAGTCGAAACCCCCACCCTTCCATGAAGCCGCTACAACTCGCACGCGGTTTGGCCAACGATGCAGCCGTCACTGGTAGTGGCAGGACAGATAAAATGCAGCTTCCGATCCAATCTCCTGGTTGTTGGCCAGCAGAGAAAGACATTAAGGCTTACCGAGATTGAGGCAAATCGCAAGCTCAAGCTAACGGCCCGAGATCTTCGGCGGCTCAGTAACGCTGACTTCTGTTCGAGATAGCACGGGGTCCGACAGGATTGTACTTATAGCTTGATCGATTTCGTTGGGAGCGGGGGGTACAGAGGAGGAGGGACCAACAGGTGCCCTATGATTGTGGTGAATGGCCGCGGAGGCTGAAATAATGAAGGCCACCTCCGTGTGAAGCCGAAACGTCGTTTCGCAGAGGCGCACCTTTCGTTGATTCGCCTCAATAAACGAGGACGGATCCCACATCAGGAGGTTGGAATTTGGTGGGAGCTACCGACTCGTGGAGCTGAGCCTTTCTAGCGACAACACCTCCCACTGTTCACCCCAGACTTGAAATAAATGAGACAACGAGCAGCGGGCATCGCTCGAGGCTGACTGCAAGACACTCGCTGTCATGCCCACTCAACTATCAAAATTATTCTCTACGGTGATTTCGTACGCACGTAGAGGAAGCCGACGCAGAGGGTACGGCATCTCTCAGTCAGGCGCGCGACAACCGAAAATCGATGGCCATCGTCCTTGAAATAGATACAGCGGAATTACACAGTGATTACACCTACTTTTCCTGGAAAAACCTGACAAACACCTTATACATTGTCTTGATCGCCGATTCCATTTCCTCGTGAGTCGCTGACGAAAAGCTGAGACGGAAGAAGCCAAAGTCCTCCGTGCCCTCGTGGGGAACACCGGGCTGAGCGTCGAAAAAGTACCCGGGCGAGATGAGCACCTGGCGGAGCGGCAGTCAGTATGGTTAGGGAAAGGTACAACGCCAAATATATCACTCACGTTGCTCTCCGCCAATTCGGTCCAGAGGTCATAGAGCATCTTGTTGACACCCTCGGGTCCCTCTTCATGTTTAATCTGCGCAAATTTGTGGTGGCTACTCAGGTGAACCGCAAGCCAGACAAACATGCCGGCCGTCGGCGGAACAAAGCTGACGAGAGCCTTGTTGGATTTGAACCCCTTCTTTTCATCCATGACAAGGCCTCCCATCCCGGAAGTGGTCCGTTCATAAGCGGTAACCCACCTGATGTGAGGCGAGAGGGCGAGCGTTTGATCGAATTCGAGGTGGAAGACGGATTCAAATAGATCACACTATGTAATTGACAAGGTCAGACATATAGACACATGATGTACGTGAAGAGGAGACATACCATCCAATCCCGACGCATGGCATAGGTCGCTTTGATACCGCGCAGCCATCGGATGTATCCGTCATACTTCCAGGTATCGGCCAAAAGCTTGGCAACCAACGCCTACGAGATAGTCCATTAGCGAATAAAAGACCGCATGTCATATAGACCCACCTGAGCAAGACCGCTCGGCGCCTGCGTTGACGCTTCTGTGGCCCGCAACAGCCTTTCGGTACTAAAACACTATCAGACTCTGTCAACGTGGCAACGGCGATGCCACTTACAACAAGGGTCCACACGTGAACCAGCCCAACCTCGAACCCGGACAGATAGTCTTGCTAAAGGTCTGGCCGAGGTACAGGAAATGTCAGCAACGCGCAACAAGACTAGTATACCGATCGACTCACGTCCATTCGGATAACACGCCCCTGATAGTCAAACTTCAAGTAACTGGGTGGTAACTTTTTCAAAAACTCTTCATCCGTGTCCTTGCTGTCCTTGTAATGTTCTACGTCGGCGTATCGCGCCCCGACGTGCCTGGCGTGACCTCGCGACTTCCAGGGGTCGGCGTACAGCGCATAATACGGTTCATCTTCGACAATGATGATGTCTGAAAAGAATGTCAAGATCCATTGAACACAATCTGTGCGCTCTGATAATTACCGTATTTGACGCAAATGTCGTAGATGATCTTCTTTCGCTCCGCCAACATGGTTGCGCCTTCGGGACAACGAGATCAACAAAGTCCCTAAGATCCAGAAAGGACCATTCTCGTGACTTACCCGTTGGATTCTGTCCCGTTGGCACGGTGTACAAGACTCTCGGTCGCCTAAAGCCTCGCTTCTCTTCATCCCATTCTTCCAATACCTTGTTCAAGTCTTCGGGGATGAGGCCTTCGCCGTCAACCTTGATCCTGTGATGCGGAAGGCGTTAGTAAGCGTTACAACTACGTAAATGTGATACGTACGAAATCTTGTGAGTCGGCAGAGGACTAGCAGTGTTCATGGCACCAGGGTACGACCATTCTTCATACAAGACTCCGTCTCCCGGCTCGAGCAGCATGAAGACGACGTGACTCCACGCCATGGTCGAACCGATATTGAGGAGGACATCCCAATCCGCAAACGCGGGCTGATAAACCTTGGAAACGAATTCCCGGATAAACGCCTGCAGGGCGGGATGTCCCTGGGCGGAAGAGTACTGCAGCAGCGTGTTGAGGTTGATGTCCAGCGGAGACGAGCTCGATGGCGGCTTTGAAATGGTGATCGTTTCGGTATTCTTCTTGCCAAACAGCCAGGAAAGGAAAGACGGCTTCTTGATCATCGTCTGCGCATCCTGAGCGTCAGCTGTTCCTGGTTGAGCCGTAGCTGGAGTGATACTTAGCGCATCCTGCGTGTACACCTCTGCGGATATTTCGGAGAATGGAAAGATTGCCGGGCTGGGAAGACCACCGGCGAGGGCGATCATCCCGGGACGAGCGGCATATCGATAGAGGTCCTTGAGAGCGCTACTCTGACGGTTCTTGGCAAGCGTCGACAGGTGATGGCTCATGTCGATGGAATTGGGCAAGCTGGCCGCGTCATCCCTGTAACGGTCGTGATCGGCGATGGCAAATGCAGAGTCCATGATGGCGTGACCGAGTATGCGGTGGAAAGGCGTGCTCTGGAATTCTGGGTGAGCGACAGGCTCTGATCTGACTCCGATGGGGGACTAGCGATGGGATGGATGATTCTGAATAGTATATAGGTTGCGGCGATCCTTATCAGCGCTCTTCCACATGCTCAAAATCAAGCAGGTGGAGGACTCGACGCTGTACGGTCATAGCCGAACTGAGTCAGCCATCATCCTCACTATTTCTGGAGTTGGAGGAAGATGGTCATTCCGCTATGAGACTTCCTGAATGGCAAAGCTGACAGCGGTCAGCAACCCCGACACCTTATACGCATGCACTTGAATGGGCTCGGGATGGTATTTCGGAAGATACCATCAATCTGAGCGAGATTGCAGACTCGTAGTAATTCGAAGAAAGGTTCGGACGACATCTCCGTCGGGCAGCTTTCAAAACAGAAGTATGATCATAATGCATGTCACCCCACTGGTAAAGGAACCGTCGTCACGAAAGCAAGCCAAGAATAGCGTCCCCGACCTGCTCCCACTCGTGTCGAGAAAACGACAGCTCCAGCTAGTGAGGTCTGAAACACGGGTGTGCTTGCCTCGCTCTGAGAACTACCGGCAGAAGGAAGATTGTCGAGTATTGTCGGCCCCGCCAAGTCGATCCTGTGAGGGCGTCGAAGTGGGAGGGCGGACGGTAAAATGCTCCCTTACAATAAGGCGTCTGTATACAATTTGAGGGAACACTTCAGAGGCAACGGATCAGCTGTATCGACTCGGTGGTTATATAGGAAGGAAAAGGCTGCGCGCTTGGCCGCGTGCGCTTCTTTTCAGCTTGAATGCGGAAACAAATGGGCTGATGACGCAAGCTGCCATTTCAGGTTTCGAATGAAGATCGTGGTCGACCCAAATAAACGTCTGCGAAGAGTTTAGAGCCAGCACCGCTGCGCCTCCAGCGAGACTGCAGCTCTGATATCTACAGCTGAAGTGCAGAGTGTGGGAGCCATGAACCCCTTCATGCTATCAACGTTTGCTGCCAACGGCACCATGACCTTCCTCGCACCGCAAGACAAGCCGTCTCAGTCTTCGGAACTGACACCCCTCAATGTCGCTCTCGCCCTGGCTTTCATCGCCTTTGACTCGGTACTCTCGATTGTCCTCGGTCTCGGCATCGCTTCCTCGTTGCTGGTAGCGGCTATTCGGTGCATTTTACAGTTGAGCGTTATGGCATTAGTGTTGGACAAGGTATTTGCGACGGGGAACATATTCGGGGTTTTTGGGATTGCGGGTGAGGTGAAGAGGGAAGTGGGACAACGCCGTCACTGATCTTTATCTCGAAGCGCTTCTCAATATCCTTGGGGCGATTGAAGCGACCTTCAACAAGTCCAAGAGAAGATTCACTAATATGGCACGTCAGATTCAGACAGGCCTTGTACTTGGCTCATATCAGTCGCCCATTCCCAGTTCCCATTGGTTTTGCTTTCCATGCTATCCGCCACAGTTCCCATCTCGATCATCGGTACCCAGTTCGCCATGAGACAGCATCCATTCTGGCAACCGGATCAATTTGGTGAGAGACTGATAATGTGAATCGCCTGCCGGATCGCCGCTTAGCTGGTCTTTCACTGTCACAGTCCCGATCGTCGGTATGATGCTCGGAAATGCGATATCCGCCATCGGGGTAGGAGTCAACTCTGTACACAAGGAGTTCGCGTGAGTGTGGATACCGACGGAGGAATGCCGGTTTTAATGAAATCCACTACCCGCAGCGACAATAGGGACAAGATCGAGACATACCTGGCATTCGGTGCAACCCGATTCGAGGCATGTCGCCCCATTGCCGTCGAAGCACTCAAGCTCGCTCTGTTGCCCACTATCAACCAGATGAGCGTCATTGGCCTGATCTCCATCCCAGGAGTCATGGTCGGTAGCATTCTCGGCGGGAAGAGCGTCTCCCAGGCGGCAATGCTGCAAATGATCCTCATGTTCATGATCGCCGCTTCGTCCTTTCTCTGCGTGTCGGCTACGCTCGTGTTCGCGCTGTCGACGCTCGTGGATGCGTCGCACAGAGTACGCATGGACAGGTTGGATTCAAGGAAGCCGTTGTTCTATCGATGGCGAGATGAGGCGGGAATGAAGATATGGCGTGGCCTCAAGGCGGCTGGACGCAAAGTCAGCGGCAAGAATGCTAGAGCTGAAGCGGGCAGTGAGGAGGAGCGTCAAGGGCTTTTGGGGAATCAGGGACCGGCTAGGTAGCTCTATATCAGATGCTTTGATACGACATGATTGATGGAATGAATTCCTCGACTCGTTCGTGCAAGTCGCTAGGTCCTGTTCGTCACCCACAGAACGCCTTGGCCGAACATCTGCGTAAGCACGCTACAGGAGTCGGTGCAGACCACCGCTGTGTGCACGAGACCTGTTATATGTCGAATCGTAGCGCCGTGTCGCTGGGACACCCAATCCCGAGACCGAAGTCCCCAGTGACTGCATTCGACAATCAGACAGAGGGAAAGGCCTTTTATGACCGGCCAAGCCAAACCGCGTGATCCATCAAATCTAGTATGACAATGCTCCCTAACATGAAACGATACAAGTGTCCTCATGCAACCCTGATACCCGATGAAAACCGACTCTACAGTGGAATCCATCTAGATCTCACCAGCTCGCATCTTGGCAGAGTAGTATCGAACCATCTCCTCGACACCGTCACTGGTATGGCAAAAAGAGTCAGCATCGCGATCCTGTATCACGGGACGAAACTACTTACGCAACGGTCCATCGGGACTTCCATCCAAGGCTCTCCTCGGCTCGGGTGGTGTCGGCTCGTCGTCGCTGAGGGTCATCCTGGGGCAAGTCCTTGTAGATGATTTCGGCCGTCTTCTTGTAGGTGCCTTCCTCCTTTTGAACCTTGGCGACAATCTCCTTAACGTGCTCGGCGAATTCCTTGATGGTGAATTCGTGCGAGGAACCAATGTTGGTCGGTCGGGTTTCCGGGCCGTTCATGAGCAAGATCAAACCGTCGACCAAGTCGTGGACGTATTGGAACGATCGGGTCTGGGATCCGTCACCGTAGACGGTCATGTCTTCACCCTTCAAGGCCTGGATGATGAAGTTGGAGACAACTCGACCGTCGTATGGGTTCATTCGGGGACCGAAGGTGTTGAAGATTCGGGCGACTCGCACGTCGACACCGTCCTGGCGCTGGTAACCGTAGGTCAAGGTCTCGGCAACTCGCTTGCCCTCATCGTAACAAGCTCGGATACCGATGGGGTTGACGTGACCCCAGTATTCCTCGGTCTGAGGGTGGACTTCCGGGTCACCGTAGACTTCAGACGTGGAGGTGATCAAGAATCGAGCCTTGGTTCGCTTGGCGAGACCGAGCATGTTGAGGGTACCCATGAACGAGGTCTTGATGGTCTTGACAGCGTTGTACTGGTAGTGAGGAGGCGAGGCGGGGCAGGCCAAGTGGTAGATCTCTGAAAAGGGCGGAATTTAGCATGCAATCTAGAAGAGTGGAGATTTCACTCACGGTCGACTTCAATCATGAAGGGCTCAATGACGTCGTGTCGGACCATTTCAAAGTTGGGGTGACCAACCCAGTGGGAAACGGTGGTTCGGGAACCGGTGAAGAAGTTGTCCAAAACGGTGACTTCGTGACCGAGGAGCATCAATCGGTCGACCAAGTGGGAACCGACGAAACCGGCACCGCCGGTCACGAGGATTCGCTTTCGCTCGGCGTTGGGCAAGAGCTTGACGGGAGGGAACTTGGCCATGGTGGTGAAGGCGATCGAGTTGTCCTTTTCGTTGTAGGTCGACTGAGCGCCGTAGCTGTCGAGAGAACAGGCTTAACAACGGTGTCGCCGGGGAACTGCGCATACTACTTACGCTCGCTCGACGCTGTTGGGGGGAGCCTCGCCCTTGACGACCTTGGGAGCCTGAATGACGCTGTGTCAGCCAGTCATTCGCTCATGTCGCTGTGTCAAGCCACACTCACCAAGTACAAGCTTCGGAGGACATCAGTCTCGATGGTCGAGTCGAAGTCGAACTTGTTGTAACCAACTGGAAAGATAGGAGACGTGAGTTTTCGGAAAGCGTTCGATATGCGGGTGATGACATACCGGTCTTGTGAGCCTGTGAGCCAAACGAGATCCACAGCGATCAGCTCTCTGTGCAATGGCAAGGACGTCGCGCAAGACGAGCATCGACCAGGTGACCCCGTATCGGACGGGCCTCGTGGCGTCCCCGTCGACCCAAAGCCACTAGCGCGTTCGAACACTTACAGACATGTTGAGGAGTAATGAACGTGAAGAAAGGAGAGGAGAGGACAAGGGGAGATAGAGACCAAGGGGAGGGACGAGCAGACCAGATCAGACGGCGCGCACCTGATGCCTCGCGATGGCAATCTATATAGGGAGCGAGTCCTTCCCGCCCGCCGCGCTGCCCCATCCAGGGCCATCGCCCGTGCCAGCGCACCACCGCGTTTGGTTCCGAGGCTCTGGCTGGCTCGCTGCTTTTTCCGCGGGACGCGTCTCTATCCGCATCGAATCGAAGCCGCCACGTGCCAATCATGGCGGACCGTAAGAGCCATCCATCAAAAGCTGCCGTACAGGGATTTTCTGCAGGTGCAGGACATTGGGCAGTCAATCAAGCTCCTGAAGATTGCCGGAAATGCTGTGAGACGGGGAAGGAGCAGGGGAAGACGGTGCGAAAATTGACAGCGGAAATGATTCACGAATTAGATTGAAGACGTCGACGTCCCACAGATCAGAGTTGCAGATCCGTGGCAATGTTCACCGTCGATTGATGATTGAGCGAGCAAGTAATCAGAAGACAATCGTGGTGTTGCGTGTTGGGTCACCATGTACATCGCTGCAGTAAGTGGGGTCGTATGAGCTGTCAGATACATCAGAAATCCCTATGCGAAAGTGAGGAGACGACAAAGCGGACAATTCAACCTCTCGAAGGCTTTGGACTAATGCAAACGCCTGAGTTGTGGATTCCTGTATTAAGAAGCGTCGGCTGTTTGGCGATTGGCCGTCACTACTTGATGACGATTCCCTTGATAATGCATACTACTATGAGCGCTTTTCGGGACACCATCTAGGATGGGCACTTGACTCCACGAGTCGCAATTATAGCATACTCCGTCGCATGGTCGGATGTGTCATCCATGAGATGGCGCCAACGTGCGATTGGGGCAGCCCTGACCACCCAAGTCTCCTTGTCGAGTGTCGCCGGTATCCTTTCTGGAGAATATGCAAACTTCGATAACCTTGCTCCCATTGCCATCTTCCGCATCATTCGAGCTGAGCCGACCCCGTACGGAGCGGAGACTCGATGCGCAAAGGAACCTCAACTGCGGTCCGCGACAGGGGAAGACGATCCCGCCTTTGCGGCGGCATTCATCAGGAGAGCCATAAGATCGTGAGGGCGTCCCGGTTGTACAGTCACGGAAATTCCGCAGAGCCACTTTTCATACAATTTGCAAAGTTGCACTAGGCACCGTTGGTGCCTATGCGACTGAGAGCGGGTGATAGCAGCTCGTTCCTTCATCTCCCTTCATCTCGTGTACATCAGTCTGCGCCCGACTGAGCAATGAGCCTCTCTTCTCGTGCAGCGCCTTGCTCGCCATTGTGGCTCGCTTCTGCATATCACGTCTGGAAGGGAGCCCGATCCATCCTTCTCGCAGCGTTGACCGGATGGTATCGAGGAACGCGAAGAGAATTTGCCTCGTTGCAGCGGTGGTGCTCGGGGCATGTCGCAGATGAGCCTGACTTTGAGGAACTTTGAAGCCTTCGCGAAAGGAATGGAGATGCCGAAAAATGTCGCCTGACTACATACACGAACTCTTGGTTCCCCGTTCTCGACCTCTTCACTTTCATCTTGAACCTGCTTGCCCCTTCCGTCAGGATTGTTAGCCAAATGCGCGACTATCGCTCTACGTGAGTTTCCCGGAAACTCGGATTGACAGCGATGACCAAATTGCGAACCGTCACGCGATGCTAAACGCGGCGCCAACTGTTTTGAACTCCCTGTCGGCACAATCAGACTGTACGTACATGCGACCCGAATTCACGTCGTCGCGGTCATGTTCACGTACCGTGACAGCAGGGAACTGTGAGTCGCTGTGAAAGTAGGCTGAAGTCTGCCGGGTGGCGGCAGCTGTGGCAACGCTCTTCTCACGCACCATCCGCTCGCCACGACGGATCCTGACTCGCCAAATCCGACGGCGATGTCGCTGTGTTCTTCATCTGGCCTCCGACAATGATGAACCACCCGACGTTGTTTCCCCCGTAACCCGAGAGACCAAGAAAACAATAATCCCTCCATCTATGAAGGACATATACAAATCCCCGCTTCCCATCTACCGAGGGCGCAGCGCGAACAAGAACGCTTTTACTCCTTTTCCCCGTTTCCTCCAGCCCCGTCTGCCCATCAAACGACCGACGTCGCCACGCGCTCCGCTCTAGAACCCGCGTCCCCTTCCCCTGCCGCCCCTCGGCCCGCCCCTGCCCCTTCCACGCTCGAGCGCGAGCGAGGCCTTGCCACGCCCGCGGCCCGGGTTCTTGCCTTTTGGTCTTGGCGCGTCGTCCACGAGGAGGGAGTCGAGTGGGAGGGAGTCTGTGGTTGGGGTGGGGGGTGTTAGCGTCTTTTGGTGTGCTTGTGGGTATGATGCAGTGGAGGAGCGAAGGGGGTTTGCGGCCTTGTGGGCGGATGTCGGGGACGCATTGTGGCTGTTGGTCTTTGTTGAGATTGTCCAGATAGATACGCCCGGCTTGATACGGTGGACGCGCGAGAAAGCTGTGTGGTATGCCGGAACTAGCCATCCTCGTCGCCATGGAGGACCCTTGCTGTTGTGCCAGCACCTCGCATCGTATGATCGAATGGTAGGTATTCTTGGATAAACTTCTTGTTCAACTGTGCGGCGATCAGATGGTTGATCGGAAAGCGAGTCGGATTCGTAGTGCGCGTCGTCCCAACGATTCCCCGTCGATTCACCCCCCTGCATCCCTGCTCGCCCTCTGTACGATCCGCCTCACCTCCCCCCCCCCTCCTCTATCCGAAAAGCCAAGGCAACCATCGCAAGACTCACCCGGCAGCGTGAAATACCGCACATTGTTCCCCCTGATGGCCAGCGTCTCCAAGCTCACCGTCGGCCTATTCTTCACCGTCATTTTGACCGTCTTCAAATGCGTGTTCATCTGTGGGTCTACGGCTGCGCGGGTGAGGAAGGCAGGGTTTAGTGATTGCGGGGGGAGAAAGGATGGGGGACGCACAAGTAATGGTGCCGTGGACGACGGTCCCGTTTTTGAGTTCGACGGTGACTGTCTCGTTGGAGAGCTTCATGAGGAATCTGACGAGCTTCATGGTGGGCGTGTGTGTGGGGTCGTTGGTGATGCGGATAGACGAGGATGGTGACGGTGATGATGCCGAGCGATGTTGTAGCTCAGTAGGCTCCCTGATCGCGTGAGGCCTTCTCACGCTGGGCGAGAGGCTGGCCTGATTGTGCTCGCTACATCGAGGATTTTAGGAATATGGGGGATGCCTTTTGGCGGAATATCGCGCGGAGAAATGCCACTCGCCTTGATCCACTCCCCCTGGACCGTTAATCCCCCTAAACTGCGCGCAAACACCCCGAAACAGTTCCACGCGTCGGGTCGTTCGTCATACAATAACCCCTTGCTGCGATCCACCTCCGCTCTCCCCTCCGAGCCACCCAGCAGCCACCATGGACGCCCAGCAACTCCCACCCGGCTGGACAGCCCAATGGGACGCACAGGCGAACAGGTACCTCTACATCGGTGAGCAGCGCGCCGCTTGTTTCCCTACGTGCGCTGATGGACCGCGCGCAAGATACGACGACCAACACCGCGCAATGGGAAGAACCCGTGGCCGCCGCGCAACAGCCCACCATGCCTCCACCACCTGCCCCGGCACCAGCTGGCCCCGTAGCGCACCATAACCCCCGCCGACGGCAATACCCAACCGCCCAATTGGCAGGGTACGAGTCCCCCGCGCCGCCCGCCGTGCCCGTCGCCCAGCCGGTCGACTATGCAGCGCAGCCGCAAGGGCAGATGTTTACGCCCGGTCTGGCGGCGCAGGGACAGACGGGCGCGGGACAGCAGGGGTACTTTGCGCCTGCACAGACGCAGCCGCAGCCACAGCCGCAGGCGCAGGGGTTTGTCGGGTATGGGCAGCAGCCGCAGCCGCAGCCGCAGGCGCAGGTGGGTGGTGTGCAGGGGTTGATGGATGGGATGAGGGGAATGGGTATCGGGGAAAAGGTGAGTCTTGTTTGGCGGCGGGATGACTGTGTCGAGGATGCGTTTCGTGGGGATCAACGGATCGTGCGCAGAGTCGCGGGGACTCGAGGCCCATCCATGGGTGGGACCGCGCCAGGCGTGTTGTGATTGCGACGTGGTCCTTACGAGACGTAACGGGGACGATCGTCAAACGTTTCATTCCCGTACAATAACGTCAATCGCTCACCCCCGTGCCTCGCTCCGCTCGCTCGCCAGCTCCACCCGCTCCAAACCGTCAACCTCATCGGCATGCAACCCGACGTCCGCAACATCGACTCTCCCCCTCCTCCCATCCTCCTTCCGCCCGGCGCATGTATCTCCCCGCACCCGACGGCCCAGGCAGACCCATCCTACCAGCGCTCGACCATCAACGCCGTCCCCACGACCGCTTCTCTCCTCAACAAGTCCAAGCTTCCGCTCGCGCTCGTCCTCACCCCGTACCGCTCGCTCAAACCGGGCGACGAGCCCGTGCCCGTCGTGAGCGATACCGTCATTGCGCGATGCCGTCGTTGCCGAAGCTATATCAACCCCTACGTCACTTTTATCGAGGGTGGCGCGCGGTGGAAGTGCTGCATGTGCAACTTGAGCAACGAAGTGCCGCAGCTGTTTGATTGGAATGCGCAGACGAATCAGCCGGCGGATCGGTGGAGTCGGGCAGAGTTGAATCATGGCGTCGTCGAGTTTGTCGCGCCCGCAGAGTATATGGTGAGTGCGACGCGGCCGGACAGCGGTGAGAGATTGGGCAGAGCTGACATGTTGTAGATCCGAGCGCCGCAACCGCCCGTCTACGTCTTTATCATTGACGTTTCGCAAAACGCCATTCAATCAGGTACGTCGTGGCGCGGCATAGAAGCGCTCTCCCGGCTCATCCCTTCCAGGCATGGTGGCCACGGCCGCCCGCACGATTCTCGAGTCGCTCGATAGGCTGCCCAATGCTGACGATCGTACCAAGATTGGGTTCATCGCCGTTTCCTCTTCGCTGCATTTCTTCTCGCTGCCGGTGAGTCATTCGGGACCGTTCTATGGGAACACTGGCTAACGCCTCCCAGCCCGGCCAATCGGACCCTTCCATGCTCGTTGTTTCCGACATTGACGACGTCTATTTGCCCAAACCGACCGATTTGCTCGTCAACCTGACCGAATCCCGACCGGCGATCGAGTCCTTCCTGTCGCGCTTGAGCGACATGTTCAAGGACAGTTTCACCCAGGCGAGCGCCGTCGGCCCCGCGATGCAGGCCGCGCACAAGTTGATCGGAACGATTGGCGGCAAGATTATCACCTTGACGGCGACGTTGCCGACCGTGGGCGAGGGCGCACTCAAGGCGCGGGACGATGCCAAGCTGCTGGGTACAGCCAAGGAGGCTAGCTTGTTGCAGGCCGCGTCGAGCTTTTACAAGACGTTTTCGATCGACTGTGCGCGCAACCAGGTCACGGTCGACATGTTCTTGTTCAGCCCGCAGTACACGGATGTGGCCAGCCTGCGATGCCTGCCGCGTTACACGGGCGGCCAGGTGTACTACTATCCCGGGTTCAATGCCGGTCGGAGCGAGGACGCCATCAAGTTTGCGACCGAGTTTGGCACGGTGCTGGCCAGCCCGATCGGGCTCGAGGCCGTGATCCGGGTCCGTGGCTCACGCGGGATCCGCATGTCGGCGTTCCACGGTAATTTCTTTACGCGCTCGACCGACTTGCTGTCGTTGCCGACGGTGCCCGTTGACCAGTCGTACGCGATCGAGCTGCAGATCGAGGACCCGTTGACGCAGCCCGTGATTGTGCTGCAAACGGCGGTGCTGCACACGACGTGCTACGGGGAACGCCGGATCCGGGTGATGACGACGGCGCTGCCGACGACGACGAGCATGTCCGAGGTGTTTGCGTCGGCCGATCAGAACGCGATCGTGACGCTGCTCGCCAACAAGGCCGTCGAGCGCGCGATGTCGTCCAAGCTGGAAGACGCGCGGGACGCTGTCGTCAACAAGCTCGTCGACGTGCTCAAGGTGTACAAGGACACGATGACCTCGGCCGGGGGCGGCGCGAGCGCCCAGTTGGCGATTCCGGACAACCTGAGGCTGCTGCCGTTGCTGTGCTGTGGGCTCGTCAAACACGTCGGCTTGCGCGAGAGCACGCAGATTCCGCCCGACTTGCGCGCGTATGCGCACGCGCTGCTGACGACGTTGCCGACCGAGTCGTTGCTGGCGTACCTCCATCCGCGGTTCTACAGCCTGCACAACATGCCGGCCGAGGCGGGCACGATCGGCGAGCACGGGGTGGTGATGCCGCCCGCGTTGAATTTGACGTCGGAGCGACTGGAGCGACACGGGCTCTACTTGATCGAGGATTCGCAAAACATGTTCCTCTACGTCGGGCAGGATGCCGTGCCGCAGCTCGTGATGGATGTGTTTGACCTGCCGAATTACCAGGAGCTCAAGGGGGGCAAGGTGAGTCGCGGGGCGAGGGGGGGGAGGGGGGGGACAAGGGAACGTGTGGCGCGTGCATCATGTGGCTGACACTCCTTCCTTGTGCGCGCAGTACACGCTGCCGGCACTGGACAACCCGTTCTCGCAACGGGTCAACGCCATCATCGGCAAGACGCGCGAGATGCGGCGCAACCCGTACTGGCCGCACCTGTACGTCGTCAAGGCGGACGCGGAGCCGGCGCTGCGCAACTGGGCGCTGAGCATGCTGATCGAGGACCGGGTGGACCGGAGCGCGAGCTATGGGCAGTTCCTGTCGCTCGTCAAGGACAAGGTGAACGGGTCGTCGTAGCGTGGAGGTGTACATGACATGCGTAGCTGTATATCCGCATAAAGAGCTGTAGCTGTATATGACGACGACGAGCTGCTCGCTGTATGTGCGCGTGCCTAAAGGATGCCCCCTGGGTGCGCCCGGGCGACGCGCCGCCATAAAGAGCTGGCGGTCCTCTCCCCCTGCCCTCCCGCCTGCCCGCTGCAGCCAAGATGGCGACCCGCCGCACGGCCTGGCTCGGCCTCGTGCTCTGTGCGCTCGTCTGCCAGCTCGTGCTCGCCCGCACGGCAGCACGCCTCCGCGACGACGCCCCGCCCGGTGTGCGCCCACGCGCAGCCGCAGCCGAGGACGACGGTCCAGGCACGCTCCTCAACATCGACTACTCGGCATGGTATTTTGCCACCCACAGCGCGCACCGGCCGTTGGCCTTCGTGGCACTCGTCCTATGGTACGCCGGCGCGTCGTGCCGCTTCTCCCCTGACCCACGGACTGACCCCCCCTCCCCCCTTTGGATAGGGCCGGATTCCTCTTCTCCACCATCGGCATCACCGCCTCGGACTTTTTCTGCCCCAACCTCGCGACCGTCGCGGACCGGCTCGGCCTCGGGGAATCCACCGCGGGCGTCACCTTTCTCGCCTTTGGCAACGGCTCGCCCGACGTCTTTTCGACGTTTAGCGCGCTCAAGAGTGATTCCTTTGCGCTCGCGATAGGCGAGCTCCTCGGCGCCTCGGCCTTTATCACCTCGATCGTCGTCGGCTCGATGGCGCTCGTCCAGCCGTTCCACGTGCCCCGATGGCCCTTCCTAAGGGACGTCGGATTCTTTACGTGCGCCGTCATGATTCTCGTCGCGTGTCTCAAGGACGGCAAGCTCACGTTGCCAGAGACGGGCGGGCTCGTCGCGATGTACGTCCTGTACGTCGGCATCGTCGTCGGCGGGAATTGGTGGGATGCGCAAAGACGGCAGCGCCGAGAGGAACGGGCCAAGGCCTTGGCCCAGGCCGAGGATTACTTTTCCCAGCCGGGGTCCGTGGATGCTCCTCCTGCCGCGCCGCCGCCGCTCGAACATACGCAACTGCTCAAACCCACCGACGCATTACGCGGCGGCGGCGGCGGACGCTCACGTAGCATCAGCAACGCCAGCCATGCCTCCACGGCCGATATCTCACCCCTCGCGACCCCGTTTCTCCTTTCCCGACGATCGAGCGCCGGCACCCTCACACCCTCACACCTGGCCGCCGCGCGTCCGCCAATCGACCAAGGCAGACCGGCATTCAGCCTGCTCGGCGCCATCGAATTCCGCGACGCGATCAATGCCCTCCGGAAGGAATCCGCCGCCGCCGCCGCGGTCGATTCCGCGCGCCCGCTCACCGATGCCGGACAACGGTCGGGCCAACGGGATGACCTGTTGGCCGAGCCGAGCTTTGTGGCGGACTACTTTGGCGGCGCGAGTCCGTACCCGAGTGGACATTATCATTCGTTGCATGGCCACGGGCACCATCATGCGCGGGCGACGGCGACGGCGGGCGGACGTTCGCCCAGTCGTCCGGCGCATAGTCGGCAGGTATCGTCCTCCTTCCGCAGCAGCAGGCCCGAAACAACGGAGTCGGCCATGCCGCCCGTGAAGCGCTTGGGACCGCCGTCCCGGATCGAGTCGACGCCGGTCGTTCCCGGGGGAAAGGCGCAGACGAGGGTGGACGATGTGCTTCGTGCGTCGGCGGATGCGGTTCGGGATCTCGGACAAAGGGAAGACGACGGATGGACGGGCGAGCAGGCGCCGGCGACACCACCACTGCCACCACCGGCGGTGTCGTCGTCGTCCTTACATGACGTCGAGCCCGATAGCATCCCGCTCCTCTCCGACTCGTCTATCGCTCCGCCGCCGAAAACCCCGGATCCGCCCACGTGGGCCCGGACCGCTCGCCACACGGCGCACATCCTCTTCCCCGCGCTCCAGGGCTTCCACGAGAAATCCATCTCGGGCAAGATCCTCGGCATCTTTGCGAGCCCCGCCATCTTGGCGCTCACGCTTACCTTGCCCGTCGTCGATGATACCGCCGAGGGCGTCGCGCTCCATCAGGGCGGCGGGATCGCGTTGGGCGAGGATGAGCCCGGGCCGCCGCCGCCGCCGCCGCCGCCGCCGGGGGATGAACGGTTCGCGACGCAGCGCGAGGCCGAGGACGGGGTGATTGTCCATCATTCGGAAGATGCCGAGCGGGAAGATGCGCAGCGGGTGATGGGACAGGCCGGGCGGGACCTGCATCGACGTATGTTGGCGCCCGGGGAGGTCGTCACGCCGCAGGAGGACAAGGATCCGTCCGAAACGTGTTCCGACCGCAGCGAGGACGAGGTCTTGCTGTTCAACAAGTACCTTACGGCGGTGCAGTCCGTGTTGGGCACCTTGTTCTGTGCGTGCGTCATGTTCTGTGAGTCCTGCCCCCGTCCTGGCGCGAGTCGAACGAGTTTGATATGGTCTCCTTGTAGCCGAAAACACGGCGGGCAGATACATCATTCCGCTCTCGACGGCCGCGGGCCTCATGCTCGCCGTCGGCATCATCATCACAGCCCGAGACGGCATGGATCCCACATGGCGTCTGATTCGCTGCTTTGCGGGATTCTTTTCGGCCATGCTCTGGATTGCGGCGATCGCAGATGAAGTAGTCGAAATCTTGCAGGTGAGGCGCCGCAGCGCGGGATCCCCACGCCGAGTCGTCCTGACGTTTCCCGCACAGACATTCGGCAAGATCCTCGGACTCAGTCATGCCATCATCGGACTAACAGGTAGTGTCGGAATACCGCTCCAAAATCGCGCCCCCCATCTGACCCCTCGCAGTGTTCGCCGTCGGCAACTCGTGCGCCGACCTCATCTCATGTCTCACGATCGCCTCTTTTGCGCCCAACATGTCCTACGCCGCTTGGTACGTCGTCGTCCCTCGTGCAACGGCGCCCCGCTAACGTTTTTTCACAGTTTCGGCGGGCCCATGCTCAACATCCTGCTCGGCATCGGCGGCGCGGGAACGTATGTGATCCTGTCAACCGGTCATTCCTACCCGGTTCACTTTTCCCCGACGCTATGGGTGTCGGCGATCGGCTTGATCTGCCTGCTGTGCATCACGCTCGTCTTTATCCCCTTTAACAATTACTGCATCTCACGCAAGTGGGCAATCTTCCTCTATAGCTTTTACATCAGCTTGACCGTCATCAACGTCCTTGTCGAAATCAAGGGAATCAGAATATAGCCCGTTGGCACACACACTGTTGTATAGACCTAGTATACCCATGTCGATAGAAACACGAAGTTACAGCATCAAGACTCATTCGATCATTCAATGTCTATCGAGATCATCTTGATGTCCTCCCACGGCTTGTCGTTCTTGTCGACTTTTGCCTCTTCAATCGCGTGAATGACATCAAGACCAGCGGTGGCTCGTCCAAACACGCTGTGCAAGTGTCAGTTCTTGCCCCAGCAACCCGTGTGTGTTACTCACGTATGCTTGTTGTCCAGCCAGGGGCAGGGCACTGTCGTGATGAAGAACTGCGAGCCGTTCGTATTGGGTCCGGCATTGGCCATGCTCAGCGTGTACGGCCTGCATACGTCAGCGCATGAAGAAAACCAGCGTGACTGGCACTCACCTGTCGTGCTTTAGCTGTGGATGGAATTCATCCTCAAACTCGTGGCCCCAGATGGATTCACCGCCCGTGCCATCGCCCAGCGGATCACCCGTTTGCAGCATCTGGGCAGAGTGAGCATGAAGAACATTGATAATGGACGTCCACTTACGAATTTCTGAATGATACGGTGGAAGATGATGCCATTGTAATACCCATTCTTGGCATGGGTAACAAAGTTTTCGACCGTCTTTGGCACAAGGTCTGGATACAGCTGGAAGTACTGCGGGGAAATGAGCGACGGATCGCGAGCTTCGACCGCCTACTCACGATATCGCCCTTGGTTGTATGTATGACCCCCTTCGATCCCAAAGCGACATCCCCCTTGACCGGCTGTGCCGCCAACGCCATACTCTGCTCCTCTCTCGTTGGCTTTTCATTGAAGATGTCACGATCTCCGTCCTTGGTATCCTCGGGCTCGGACCGGGAAAAGATGTAGAATCGCTGCTTCTTGTACGCCGTGCAGAACAATGTCGGATCGCGTGCGCCCTTGTCCTGCAGCAGCGGATTCGTCGACGCGGCCATCGCCAGGGTTGTCAGGCCCTTTTTGGCGGGTGCACCTTGGTAGAGGGAAAGATTGAGCCATCGTGCGGTTTCCGACATGCCGAGCACGCGCGAGACGCGGTTGGTCACCGTGTTGACGACTGCGGATGATTAGCACGTGCGAGACGCTGCGACGTATGGACTTGCCCTTGATTCCCAGCAAACTCGGATAGAGGATAAAGTTTCCCGTTTCATCCCATACCGCGTTCGCCGTTCTCAGCATCCCGCCTTTACACGTCTCGCCCTCGCCATCCTTGTTCAACTCCCGCTCGACTGCCATCCGTCGGTAAAACTCCATCGGTTCGAGCTGTTGGACGGCCGTGCCTGCTTGCTGCATTTGCTCGATCGCCGTCAGGGATTCATCGTATTGTCGCGTCTTCTTCCCGGTCAAAAAGTTGAAGATTCGGACTTGACGGTCGGGCAGGGACAAGGTGACAAAGTGAGAGGAACTTGGGGAAAGAGTGATGGATGTTGGTATCGATTTTGCCTGCGAGAGTGTCAGCGGGAGAGGATGGGGAAATCGTAGCAGCGCACCTTTTTAAATTCGAAGAGATCGGTCTGACTCTTGAATTGCCACAGGCCTCGGACGTCATCCGGCGCGTTCCAAGGCTCGCTCGGTCGCCAGTATTCGACAAAGCCCGATTCGTCGGCAGAAATGACACAGTCATAGTGTGGCGAATACTGCTTCGCGTCAGTTTCTGGTGGTGAATGTGCCTGGAACGCTTACGGTCATAAGGTGCACGGAATCCCGGTGCAGCTTTTCTATCGTATGTAGGACCTTTCCGTCGCCACGCCCGTCGTAGATACGGATATGCGGTGAGTCGGCATCAGAGCTTGGTCCTCGTTAGCGGAAGCCACGAGCGCATAAAGAGTTCTCACATGGCCAACAGCGTCCTCCCATCCGACGGATGGTGTACCCAACAACACGCCTTGGGCGTGTAATCCAACTTGAGGATATTGATCATGTCTGGTCGGTCTATCAGACTTTGCACACCCGCCCATACCAAGCGACACTCACCGAAATTCACGACATCAAACACCCGGCCTTCACCCTTTTCGCTGACGGTCGCAAACACCTTGCCCTCGGAATCCGCACTGACGCCGACGATCGGACTGAGCGATGCGCGGTAGTGCTTGACGAACTCGATAGAGTCTTCTTGCTTTTTCCAGAGTTTGACGTGACCGTCGAGGGATGTTGTGATGAGGAAGTTTGTTCTGAGGAAGGATGAGCGCAGGAATGGGCCGTCGGGGAGAGGACGTACTTGGTCATGGTGACAAAATTGATTTGGTCTCGGTGCATAAAGCTCTTGTAGTAGCGGTTCGCGGAGGGGAGGTGCTCAAGGTAGAGCTTTTCATGGGGAAGGACTACAGAAAAGTGAGCGTCATAGCGGGACACAAAGTAAGTCACATACCAGCCTTCTTGCTCTTCTTCTTTCCTTTGCCGGCGTCCTCCTTTGCTCCTGGAACATCAGGCATGGGGCCGATATCATCATCGTCGTCATCATCTTCCTCTGCTATATCATCCATTCCACCATTCGGCGCGACGGCCGCGGCCTCAACCTTTTCGTCGCTGGCTGCTGATCCGTTGGCGCGTTTGGCATCTGGTTGATCAGATGTCGATCCGTTTGTCGGGGATGAGGAGCGTGCGCGTTTTCCGAGTACTTGGTCGGCCATGGTGTGTGACGAGGTGTGCGAGCAAGGAATGATACGTCAATAGGTACTCGGCGATGTGTATTCGAGTCGACCGTCTGAACCCCTCGATCGCTTCCTCATCAGCGTGGTTGGCGCGGCAACGGCACGCGGCTATTCAACTGAGACGAGTTATGTCTGTTATCACCCCATTCAACGTGTTCCTGAAGCCCTCACATCCACTCGTCTTGCCCTGCCACAAGGCTTGCCACATATAACAGACTGTCATGTCCCCCATCGACCCATGATTCGGTAGCCGAGCCATCTGCGGACCATGCCGCATCCCAACGCAGTCGCAGAGAACGTCTTTGGCACGATCGGAGCCGTCCTCTGGTCCATCCAGATCATTCCGCAGATATGGAAGTCGTACCGGACCAAGGATACCGAGGGCTTGAGCACGCTGTTGATGTTGTGAGTGCCGGTGTCCTTTGAGAACGGGCCGGGACTGACAATGCCTCAGTATTTGGGCGTGCGCCGGTCTATTTCTCGGAACCTATGCCATCGTTCAAAATATCAACATACCCATCATCGTAAATCCGCTGCCCTATTCATAACTCCCCATTGACAATTCATCAGCTCCAGCCACAACTCTTCTCGACACTCGCCGCACTCTCGACCGCACAATGCCTCTACTACGGCCACAAGAAACCCCTCAAACTCTGCATCCTCTTCTTCCTCGCCTTTTGCGCATTCTTTGGCGCCTTCGAAGCCGGAATGACCTTTGCCCTTCGCGTACGTCTCTTCTTCTTCCGCTTCTCTACCACGCTGACCCACTCGTCTTGATAGGCCGGCCAAGCGAACGGAACAAACGCGCCCGTCCTCCTGTTCGGGATCCTTTCCGCCGTACTGCTCGCCGGGGCATTGCTCCCGCAGTACTGGGAAATATACAGGCTCGGCGAAGTCAAGGGGATCTCGATGACGTTCATGGCCGTCGATATGGCCGGAGGGGTATTCTGTATCTTGAGTCTCGTCTTCAAGGAATCCATCGATATTCTCGCGACGGTAAGTCATTCACGTTTTTCTGTGGGAAAGAGATGCCTGATTCTGTCGCGAGTAGATCAATTACGCGGCGGTCGTGTTGTTGGACGGTATTGTGATCGTTCTTGCTGTGGTCCTGAATCCGCGGGCGAAACGACGTCGGGCAAAGGCGATCGTGGAGGAAGGCGGAGATGCAGGAAGAGAGGATACGGTGCAGGCTATGATCATGGAAGAATCCGGGGCGGGTTCCAATGCAGAGCCGAAGAAAAGTATGCCACCGGTATCAGAGTGTGAAGTCATAATCACTCCAACGTCACAACCAGGGGACTGTCTAATAGGGAAGAATAAATCGTTGTACCACTAGAATATAGATTGTATTCCGACACCTATTTATGCGTCCATGGGATCACTAACTCTCCCCCATGCCTCCGATCCAAATCTCCGTCGCACCCGCCATGCCCTGCTCCTCATGTCCCGTGATGACATCCACCAACTCCAGCGTCAACCCTCGTGCGCGCGCCATGTCCCACAGCTCCCGCTCCGAGGGATCCCGTTCTTTGTACGCAAGGAGGAGCATCGGCGTGTTTCCCTGCGCGTCAGGCCGGAGAAGGCTAACGAGAGTGCTGACGAGAGAAGGAAACGAGGCTGTGTTATATGTGACGTCTGCCGCGCTGTTGGTGCATACATCATGAGCATACATGATCCGGTGTAAGATGCGAAGAGACCTACATAACCAATGAGATAGGACTTTCGTTCACCCAAGAAGGCACCGGCTCGTCCCAATCAAGAACCCGACTGTGAATTGTGATCTCGGGGGGAGTAACGTCCTCAACCTCCTCTTGAGCGATATCCTCGTCCAGCATGCGACGCGGAGAGATCCATAGGTGAGAATTCAACGACGTATTCTCCTCGATCAGCGGAATTGCGGAATCTTTAAAAGGCGACTTCATTAGCGTCGTGAGATAATACCTGATGATGGGACGGACCCAGATCCGTCGCGTAGATATCTAGCGTCCCAGACGCAACACCATCGAGTCGCCTCACAGCCGATCCAAGAGCGAATGAAACGAGACCCGTTCCTGCGCCGAGCTCAATGATTCGGATGTTTTCAGACGGTCGAATGAGGCGGGAAAGATAGCTCGTAACTTGCTTATGTTGTGGCAGTGGTGAGGCCGATAGATGGGCATGCAGCCATGCGGAGAGCGCCAGGCCCGAATCCCAAATTTTCTGGAAGGAGCGTTAGCTCCACACTAACGCAAGCTGAGCCCAACCTACTTTGTCAAGATCAAAACTCGTCTGTTCGACAACCCGCAAGATGTTGTCGGGCCCCTGTCCCACCAAGACAGGCCCGACTTGCCATTCCCGAAAGACCCGACCCTGTTTCACGGCACCCTGCTTGTCCGTCTTTCCCTTTATTGGCCGGCCACTAAGAAATGTGATGGGTTCACTCCAAACACCACATATGTGCTTTGCGAGAGAATCAAGGTATCCACTAGCAGAGGAGGCGGGAGGTGCGAACAAGCCGAGACGCCACGATTCCGAGGGTTTAGCGGTCGTAGGAAGGGGCACCGAGACGGCTTTGTAGGTGTTTATCGGAGGTTGATATGTCGTTAGCTTCACTGGACGTGTTGAATTTGTGGCGGAAGGTGCGACGCGTCGCCAGGTATAGAAGATATCCGTCGGCGCATCTTCCTTCAGCCTGCAAGCACGGACGGCTAAGGACGAACGAAGTCGAGATGCGTCGAAGAGCTCACCTACTCTGTACGGAGGTCGTTTGCTATTTGCGGCGTGATGGTGATGCTTCCCTCGCCGAGATGAACCGAAGCTGGCGGCGGTCGGAGAAAGGAAAGGTAGTAGTACATCGTCGACAGGGGAAAACAACGGTGGGACAGCAGAGTGATTCGTGAAGTCGGCCTTGTCCAAGTCGGCGCCATGGGATAGCTCACGGGTAGAATGGCGGAAGCGAAATATCTGAAACTTTGAAATGGGGCGATCGAGACTAAGCCTAGCCGACCGTGACTTTTGAACCTTGCAATTCTTTCACAACACAGCGATAGTGACTTCCAGGTCATGTTCCCTCGCGAGCATCTCTGGCGCGTTGCAGCTCCACTGTCCCGGGTTCAAGCGATTCGCCCTCAAGAAGAAGGCATGTGAACTTCGGGCACCTTCGAAGTTACGCTACTTGATGTCGATGTCTGTCGAACGCATGGCTAGTTCAGCAGAGCCACTAGACTACCGCTCCGCTTCGGGCCGAAGAGCACGTTGAAGAGCCGCCGAAGTAATTGAGCCCTTCTTGATTACAAAGCTTTTCAGAGTAGCTGGTCAAAGGGATGTCGATGTCGAGACAGCATCCTTCTCCAACAGCTTGTCGAACTATATGAAGCCGTGCCGCAGCGCTTGCCAGGCTCTCGGTACATCGCCCAACTCCCAGGTTACCGACTTGCAAGGTACTCGGAAAGAGCGTCGGAAAGGCGACACGCAAGTTCCACGGCGCGTGAAGCAGCTTTTGAAGCTCGGGCTTCGGGCACAGTTATTTCGGGAAACGTTGGGAAACGAGGTATACTGCAAAGTGGCAGGTACAGACTTTCCTTGTCAATCGCTTCAATTGATCCTTCTGTATGTTGGCCGAAAGGCCACGCTTGCTAAGTGCGGGGAATGCTCGTCGGCTTGAGGACAGTTGACATGGTCATCCGGACTGGTCTGCGTGTATATAGGATGAAACATATTTGAGGTCGACTCCAACGGTTCCTTATACAACAAGCAACTCACAATCTCCAATGTCCAAAACTTCCGAAGTCAACAAGAACATCCCGCTGACAGAGGCGACACCCTCGGCGGTCGAGGCTGCAGACACGAACCACATCGCATCACTCGATGCAACGCTGGTTCCATCTCGTTCGGTGTCGCTTATGAACGATGTCGACAAGCATAGCAAGGCTCTTTCTGATGCTACAAGCACGCATAGTAAGCCATTTCCGCTCGCAGCCATTCATGGACTGACCTTGTCTTACCAGGCATACTTGAGCTCGACAAAGGGGACACACCTCCTGCAGCATCCGCCTCCAGCAACCCAGCAGACACAGTCGCCATCCCGCTCTCACCCGGTCGATTCTGGCTTCTCTTCATCAGCCTTTGCATCTGTGTTTTCCTTTTTGCATTGGATCAATTGATCTTGGCTACAGCTATTCCCAAGATTACGGATGAGTTTGGAGCCTTGGATCAGCTGCCATGGCTTGCGAATGGGTGAGTGGTATACATTCTACGTCGGACCGAAACTTTGTCTGAGATTATACGCCTTAGATTCTTCATCACCATGCTGGCAGCAAACCTCTTGTACTCTCAATCTCTTCGAGTATTTCCCTCGAAGGCCGTCATCATCTGCGCCGTTTTTATTTTCGAGCTTGGAAGCCTCATCTGCGGGGTCGCGAGAAATATGCCTATCCTCATATTTGGACGTGCCGTCGCCGGTCTAGGAGCAGCGGGAATCTTCACGGGTGCCGTTGTCATTCTAGCAGAGACTACGACTATGCAAAAACGTGCTCAATTGATGGGCCTGATCGGGGTAGCGTTTGTGTCTCTTTTGAGCCTTTACCGCGACAGGAGATGCTGAAACTATCTTTCTAGGTTCGCAATCGCGAGTGTTGTTGGACCTTTGGTCGGAGGAGCCTTTGCCGATCATGTCACATGGCGATGGTAAGTCCGACCCCTTATCACCTTGCATTCAGCGTGCATTCATGCTCATCGCCTCCTTGTTCAGGTGTTTCTATATCAACCTGTTAGTGACTTGGTCGCATGGCGAGAACAGCACGCTTTCCCGCTAACCCAACTTCCTCAGTCCATTCGGTGGTATCAGCATCGCCTCGTTTGTCTTTCTCCTTCCCAGTGCACCTCCCATGGGTCAGAAAGATTCTTGGAAAGGCTGGGGACGTCATATGCTTGGAGATGTTGCGCGATTCGACTGGATCGGTGCGGTAATCATCCTTGCATGGAGCACATGTTTCATCCTGGCTCTACAGTGGGGTGTACGTACTTTCTTGCCATCCGCGAATGCATGCTTATCTTTCGTCCTAGGGCGCCTCCAAGCCGTGGAGCGACGGCAGTGTGATTGCTTGCCTCGTCATGATCCCGTTCCTTCTCGCCGTCTTTGTTGCTTGGGAGCGCTATGTAGGACCGGGCAAAGCGATGCTACAGCTTTCGCTCTTCAAAAATCCTACAGTCGTTGGAGCTTGCTTAATCACGGCCTTTGGGTTCGCGGCGATGATGGTGCTCATCTATTACATGTCTGAAGACATGCAAGCCCTGTACAAGTAAGTCTACAAAGCTCCGGACGAATGGCGCTAATCTCTCGTCCAGCTTATCCGCCACCGATGCCGGTATCCGCCTGCTACCCATGATCGGAACGCAAATCGTTACCTTGATCGTCAGCGGTCGCCTGATCTCCCGCTTCGGCAAGGCTTGGTACATCATCGTTCCCGGACCTGTGCTCATCGCCATCGGTGGAGCTCTGCTGACGAGCGTCCGTTCGCCCGATACTTCGATCAGTCATCTTATGGGGTACGGAGCCATCGTTGGTGTCGGTGTCGGTTTATTCCTGCAGAATACGATGATTCTCGTTCAATGGGATTACCACACGACACCCAAAGTTATTCCGCAGGCGATGGGAGCGGTCATGTTCTGGTCCTTTGTCGGACGGATCCTGGGTATCAGTCTAGGTGGCGTAGTATTTTCCAACACAGTAGGTGTGACGACCTGATGGAGTTTGCTTTGACTAACGCCCGCTCAGCTGAAGAAGAACCTGCTACACTATGCACCGACTCTTGGTCGTGAAGAAACCGAGATAATTCTATCCTCGGCGAGCGGAGTCTGGACTGCAGTGCCCGAGGTAAGTACTGTTCTACACCGACCCTAGAAGCATTACTGACCTGCTCTCCGAATAGAACCTCCGCTACAGTGTTCTTACAGCATATGCTCATACGCTCTCCAATGTCTACGCGATTGCGATCCCATGCGGTGTCATCGCTTTCGCCTCGGCATTCCTGATCAACCGCAATGGAGGGGGTCCAGGTACCGCGAAGAAAGCGACAGGGCAGGTTGCAGTCGACAAGAACGCAGAAAAGGGCGAAAAGACGGCTGTGCCACCGGTGGCGACGGAGGTCTAGAGAAAAGTCAAGCCTGAGACAGACGTAATCATAGATGGGTTTGTAAGCCGGTGTAGTGACGTGATATAAGAAATGGACATTCCTCCTTCATCGGCACCCAGCATCCCGCTTGACATGCATTCATTTTCGCGTTATTCGCGCTCGACTTCTTGTACATTGCCTCGGCTTACATGGTCACATCTATGACTTTGCACTCCCCTCACTCTCCTTGCATCCAATACCCCTTTCCACAATCGGATATCCGCCCCACTTTCGCTCCCACGCATCGCCCAACTTGAGCAGTGTCATCTCATCGTACTTGGCGCCAACCATGAGCATGCCAACCGGCAGGCGAATATCTCTGTCAGATTCTTGGTGTATGTCTTCGTCCAAGGGTGGGCTCCATCCAACGGGCAAGGTCATAGAAGGGTGACCTGTCGCGGAAAAGGGGTTTGTGTTGACGCTCGAAGAGGCTGCGAATATGCCCATGAGCTAGATCCACGAACGCAGAGACATGACTTACACCCGGCTTTCATGAGCTGTTCCACGCCGGCTTCCTTGGGGATATTGCGTGGTGGCGGCTGAACGCACGTCGGCATGAGGAGGATATCAACCTCGTCTAGTAGGGCGTCTACTTCGCCGGACCATTTGCGAAGCAGGTTCATCGCACGGTCATACGCCGTGGGGAAGTACCTCGAAACGTATTCGCTAGAGCAGTGTCAGCAATGGACGATGGCCGCACCGGTGCAAAACTCACGCCGAGATGATTTCCAGTTTCAGGATATGGTCCAGTTGACTGTACCGCTCCTGATTGAACGGCAACACACCTTCCCAGAACCCACCCAGCTTGAGTTGCTTCGAACCGATCGCCCGCCCATGCATGGCACCGGTGGCCCCGACCGTCGTTACGATCGTATTCGCCTTCGACAAGCCGAAATGCGAAGGACACGACACCTCGTGCACCGTCGCGCCCAGTTCCTTGAACTTGTCGGCTGCCTGTCTTACCACCTTTTCGACGCGCTCGTCCTTGCCGATGGCCGAGAAGCCTTCCTTGAGCAAGCCAATCTTGACGCCCTTGAGTCCCTGTTTTTCAATCTTTTCGCGTGCTTCGAGCAGCAGCGATGAGTACTTCGGAATTGGGTTCGGCATCGGCCTGTCAGCCTGTCGAAGGTCGATCCAGTCCGGACCCGCGATCGCTTCGAGCAGGAGCGCATTTTCATAGACAGAACGCGTCATGGGGCCTGCCGTGAAGGTCAGCCGAATTCGGGAAATTCTTGTACTGAATATCCTCACCGATAATATCCTTCTCGGCTTCGATACTGATGACACCTGACGTTGGCACCAAACCGTACGTCGGCCGCATACCCACGATTCCAGAATGTGAAGCAGGCTTGGTGGGAATCTATAAGCAACAGCCCGAACCGCAAAAAACCTTGGGCGTACCACTCGAATACTGCCGCTCTGATCGCCTCCGATCCCCATATCCACTTCCCCGCTCCCCACAAGCGCCGCACATCCGCTCGAGGACCCGCCGGCGGAGAATCCCGGTGCGACGGGGTTATCGATGATGGCTTTCGGTGCGCTCGATGATGTCCAGTGAATGGCCCAGGACTAGCGAGGGGAAGCGTCAACCGTGTGAAGAAAGCAAGGCACGAGAGGACGACGTACCTCGCAATTGGCTTTTCCGACGATATGGCCTCCGCTGTCGAGAATTCTCGTCACGCAGGTGGCATCCATCTCCGCTAAAGGCGCGACGCGTTAGTCATGACGCGCATTCCATTTTCCCTCTCGACTCACAGACATACTCCCCGCCCGTTTCGGAACCAAACAGACACGGCACATCCGCGAGCATGATCATATCCTTCAACACGACCGTCTTGCCCTCCAACAACAACTTGTCGCCCTCGCCTCGTTGCTTGCGCTCATTATCGATCGCCTTGCCGTCCTCCCCTCCGTGCTCTGCCGGGGAAGCCGTCTTCTTCTCGATCGGCGCCGTTGCTTCATTCGCAATCGGCCGCATCGAGGCCGGATCCGCATCGACGTCTGTCCGCGGCAAGCGCGCGACCTGATGCGGCCGGGTGACGTCCTCATGTGCGCCATTCGAGACGACCTTTGTCGCCGCCGGCTCGTGGTCGTCCTCCTCGTTTCCGGCCTCGCCCTCGGATCGATTCGCCTTGCGTCCATCCGCCGCCGATGAATCGTCCTCTTTTTGCCGCCCGTTGGCGACGCGGTAGTCCTTGACGACGTCGGCGCGCCATGCCCAGCCGCGGCGGAGCTCGTCCTCGTCGGCGAACCGAACGTTTTTCCGAGGGTAGAGCTTCCTGTCCGGGCGGGGATAGTAGTCTGCCGGCATGATGTGGCGTCAGCCGACATCCCTCTATGGAATAAGAACGAGGCCAGCTTACCTTCCTCCTCCATCGTGACCTCTGCGGCATCATGAATGCTCACCAATGCATCCAAATACAAATGCCTCACCTCGGGCGGGATCCGCATGTCCAGCTTGCCCGCGACACGCATCAGATCCGCCTCGGTCGGCTTCGGTTTCGGATTCGACGGTTTCTGCCGCGAACGCAAGGTGGAACTCGGACTGGCGAGGTTCGTCCCGGAGAGATCGAGGTCATTCAACTGCCTGATGGCGTCCCCGACGTGGCTCTCCCGCCCAGCTCCGGACGAGGACGAGGACGTTGCGTCGCGCTGCGCCATCTCGCGTACCTTGTGCTCGTACAGAATCTTCTTGAGCTTGATCGGCTGCTCGGCGTACCCGGAAGTCTGCTTGGATCGTGCGGCCGTCGTCCCGACGGGCGGTGAGTGCAGCTGGTCGTGCGTGTGGGTCGTGCGGGCGTGGAATCCAATGGGGGCGCGGGAGCGGAGCGCTCGGGCGTGGTGTGGCAGGGGTGGAATTGTGGGCGTGTGTGGGATGGCGTGGACCGGACGAAGAAGGGTGGACGTCTAGAGACGGGAAGGGGCGATCTCCCTGCCCCTATCCGATCCGGGGTGCACGGTATATACGAGACGCCGGCCCCAGTCCCAGTCCCGATGAGCGATCCCACGGATGACGAAAGATGGAGTGGAGGCCCGTGGCTTGTTTCCCACGCGCGATCCATCCGGCATGATTCCAGCGCGCGACGCGTCCGCATCATCGCCTGGCCTTCCTTCTTCCTCGTTCGTCCCCGCGTCCACTCACCCGGCCTCACGCCAGACCGGACAGATCGAGATGGCCTCGCTCTTCAACTCCTTCAGAACGTCCGCCCGCCCGCTCGCAGCAGGCGCATTCGGACTGTTCTTCTCCACCCCGGCATGGACCCGCGCCGCGTCCTCGTCCTCCGGCGCCGCCGCCGCGAGATGCACAAAGTTTCTCGTCCGGAATCCGAGCGACGTCGCACCGAGGGAATGTCCGACGCCGTTGATCTTGCTCCGGGCCAAAGGGATTGCGGGTGACGAAACCACAGAGTGAGCCGCGGGCCCCGCGCTTTCCCTGGAATTCTGTCGTCTGCGAGCGAAAGCTGAGGTATCATCCGTGTGTGTGTGTGTGACAGGTCCTCCTCATGGGCTACGGACTGGGCGGCCATGTTCGCCGAAAGGGGCTACACCGCCGTGGAAGTCGATATCGAATCCGGCGCATCGAGCGCCACAGCCGCAGAGCGAATCAAGGGCATGGTTTCAGGCAAGTTTCGCCCGCACGCGCGATGGGGGCACATACCCGTCCCTCGTATCGCTTCCATTTCTGACTTGTCCCGCGCGCGCGCGCACAGAACTCGCGCATCAAGTTCGCCTGCTGGCCATTCCCTTTCCACCCGTCATCATCTCGCATGCATCCGGCACGCTTCTCAGCCAAGCCTACATATCCGACCACCCGGCCTCCGGGATCGTCCTCGTTTCGCCGCCCGTCGATAACGCGTCCATCGCCGCCGCCGTCTCGTCCGGTTCCTCGCCGGAACCGGAAGATCGTCTGCCCGAGTTCACGTACGAGCCGCACTTTCCCGTCCTCGTCGTCGCCGCGTCGGGCCACGTGGCGGAGCAGTTGAAAGCGGGGAATAGGCTCGTGCGGGATTACGCGCCCAGAGGGATCGGTCGGGCCGGCAAGGGAGTCTCGTTTGAGGAGGTTCAAGATCCGATGAGTGAGCGGACGAGGATGACGATCGAACGGTGGATGGATAGGTGTGGGTACTAGCAGGATGGAGAGGCAAGCATGAGGTAAAAGTCGAATTGGCGCGAGACCTTGACGTGGGCAAGCACGGTCCAAGGCATAGCCGCCCATCGTTTGAGTAGCCCATAAATATGCATTAGGCTTGAATGTTCAGCCAACTATACAACAATGACTGAGCGCATTTGGTTCAAGAAGATTCCAATCAACCCTTGTATCGGAACGCAAGCAATTTCTGAGATCCGGTGAGGACCGATGGCGAACTGTGACTATGACCAAGAGGCGACGAAACTTGACTCGGAGACGCCAGAATGCGATCTTGTGGTGCGTCCATGTTGGTCGTATCCTTCAGCGCTCGAGACTCCGGTGCGAGAACGTCCGCACAGCTCCGGGTCTTCTTCATCACCGGTGTCTCCGATCGATCCTCCATCCCGGCCTTTCGTTTCCCCGATACGGGCTCTTGGCGAAGTCGAGCAGTACGGCCGTAACCACTGGAAACATTCTGAAATGCCAATGCTTCGCTACTGATCTTTGGTGCGGACCTTGTTCTCGTCGATTCTCCAAGTCGAGGTGGACACGGCGTGATATTTTCCTTGTCGGTTGTCGTTCGGGGTCGTGCTGACATGTTGCGTGGCGTTGTCAAGCTCATGGAACGGCTCTGTAGAGCAAATAGTAGTTAGATCAGCTCAAACATCACTGTTTGAACCCAAATTTCTCCACTTGCCATTCCCCCGAATGTATATTTCGCCTTCCAACCAGCGGCTACTGCCTTGACTTCTTGTTTCTGCTGTTCCTCCCTCCCTCTCGCTTGTTCCGCTGTTTCCTGCTGCGTTTCCTCGACTTCACTTTCCACGTCCGATAGCAATGATATCGGACTGGCGACCAAGTTTTCCCGCGCATAGAAGTGACTGAGGTCTATCTCGGTCCTTGACTCTTGTTTGATCTCGCCGTCGGTTCGATGCTCCTCATTGTCGTAGGGAGGTGTGGGGGTAATAGGCGTTTGTGGAGCAATGACCGCTTTGTCCTTTGCTTCAGCCGCCGGAGAAGGGGACGGCGTGGGCAAGCGGACTCCAGCTCTGGCAAAGTCGTCTTGATTCCGGTCGAAGGGAGAAGTGAAGCCATCGACCGAGCGCTTCTCATCGCTATGACCTCCGAAGCTTTCAGGTGAAGAGACTGGCGATCCATCGCATTCGCTTCCTGGCTTGACGGGAGACGAGAAAATGGTTGAGCAAACAGGCGAAGGTGGTACGCTGATATCGGCTGGACCCGCTGAATGCGATCCCTCAGCACTCGGTCGCCCATCCGATCCCGCTGCGCTCGTTCTGTCTCGGTCCACAGGTGATTCATCTTCAAACACCAAGTCTACTAGCACAGATTCCGCTTTAGGCACCCTCGTTGAACGTGTCGTCGAGGGCTGGAAAAACTTGCTAGCACTACCGGATGCGACAGGTTTGTTGGGTTGCTTTTCTCGGGATTTCAATTCGGATAGACGAGTGGGTCCGGACATACTGTCCCCAACGGGCTTCGGCAAATTGACTTTGGGTCGGGAGAATGACGCAGCGGCACCTTCTGGGGATTGTGAAGTAGTCCGGTCAGTACAATCTTGTTCAGAGCTGAGAGAAGAGGCCTTTACTTTTGATCCAGGCATCAAGTGGTCCACCGGTGACTCTGACTGGAATCGTGTTTTGCCGAGATGAAGATGTTAGCTGTCAAGGAGTAGTGATGAGTCAGAATCTCCTTGAGTTCTGGGTACCACTTGACTCACAGGCCCATTTCTCGTTCTCGCCGTGGTTGACAGGTCGAGCGTGGGCCACAGATCTCGCAACGCCGTGTGGCTCTCTGGATGAAGCCTGCCCTCCGCAATTCCAATAGCTACTGCGGGCTCCATATCGCTGTTCGGATCGTGATGTCAGCGGAATTGACCGGAAAGGAGACAAGACTCACGCTCCGATATATGCACACTCGGATGGACCCAACGTTCCATCTTCGGTCGGCAGAAGGGTCACCAATTTGCGAACCCGGGGATCGTACACGCGCTGATGGAGGAAAACGAGCTCGGCAAGGCGGAATTGAGCGATATAGTCTGCGGGCACAACGAGATTTCCTTCAAGCCTCGCCATCTGAACCACCTGTTGTGGTTGAAACAAGGTGTCAGCTCTGGGCCGAAGGCCCACAAGAATAGGGACGCTTACCTTTTCGACCGACTTGTGCTTTCGCAGCAACTTGTGAGCAGTCTTTATTCCGATCCCCGGTATCGAATCCAGATAATCGCAGCCCGCGAGGATCTGTCATGTCGAGGCAAACAACGCGAAATTCAATGCTCTTGTCAGCAACAGATCTCGGCAAGACACCGTAATATTCACAGCCATTCGACGAAACTCTGTATCTGTCCAGCCAGAGAAATTGTATTCCCGACAAGCTGTAAATCGGTCTCTTGATATCCACGTGCAGGTTCCACTGCTATCGAGCCTGTATATTAGCTGATAACAGAACTTTGGGTTAGTGCAGAATGAAAACGCTACGACTCTGTATACGTACATTTCTACATCCAAACACCAGCATATCAGAATCCTCGGTAATGATTCCGTCCACCAGTCCTTCTCTTTCCATAAAAGCCATTTGTGCATCTGCTTCATAGGGAGCAACAACATAGTCCACGTTCTCTGCTTTCAGCGCCTGGGTTACGAAATATGTTTAAGCAGTTGGCGATATCATCAGGACCGCATGCTCACCTTGATCAACTGCAACGCCATTTCCGGTGTGATATCAACGCATTTCGTGTAATGGTCCCGTGCTTCCCGATGTCGACCTTGAGCAGCCAAGGCATTCGCTTGACCGGAATGAAACTCCCTCCGTCTGCATTCATGTGGCGCGCGTTAGCGATGCCGGGAGAGGATTCCGCCTGCCACTCACGCGGCACGTTCGGTCTCTGTACCCTTCTTTGCTGGCAACGGACCACCGTCGAAGACGATAATAGGCGTAATTCCATGATATTTGAGTAATCGGACGCGGTACATGGCATAGTCGACGAATCTATGCAGTAAGGGGACAAAAATTAGTCCCTTCGGCGAGAACTTCAATGGTTGCGACTTGCTTCGTGGTTCGGACGCCTTTTACCAAATCCTCTGCGCATCCGAAGGCACCTTTGTGAAGCCATACGTATGCCTGTTAACGGGGATAATAGGATCAGTACCGGTTCTCTTGATGATGCCCACCCTTCGAGCGTCTACGACTTACATCAACGGCCAGCCTAGAATTTGCGGGTAATACGGAACCAGCAGGATGAGTCATGACGAAACTAGACATCACATTGTACTCACGTCTGCCCCCTGAACTCGGAAATGTTGCGCTGAACCTGAATCTCCTTCAACAGCGGCAACAGACCAGCGATGCCCATCTTGTTGCCCGTTCACCGCAACGAGCTGTCGAGGAGCCAAGAGTGCAATACAGCTTGCAGCGTTGTTGTCCTGAAGAGGCTCTGGCGTGCTAACCGTTTCGATCGACAATGTTACAGAAAAAAGAGCGGAAAGCTCATGATGTCGCTCGATGTCGAGCGCAATTGCTGATCGCGTTCTTCCCGGCTGACGGTGAGAGGATAAGCGGTTCAAAGACGGACAGAAATCTGCTGACGGAAGTCGGGAAGCGATGTCGATAGCCCAGTATCCCGAGCAGACATACGCCAGACGCAAAGTGATTGACCGATGCACTGGCAATGACGAATTTCTACTGCGCGCTCCGACGCGTATTGATGTTGCCTCATGTGATTTTGGTTCACTCGCGTTGGCTCGCGTTTCACCTTGTAAAGGAAGCTGGATTAGGTAAGGCCGCGGAAGCGAATGTCGGGGCAGATCATGTCTCACTCGGGCCGACACCAAAGTCGAAGGTTGACTAGCTGGTTGACTTTGCTTCCCATGCCAGATCGTCGGCTTCTGCTCATCGCAATCCAGATCAGCGTGTAGGAGGCATCGACAGGCAGCATCGCATAATCTGCAAAGTCCATTCATCGCCAGCGGCTGTCAAGATGCCATCGATGGACTCTGGACGCGCTGTGACCCCTTCAGTGGATGTCTTCGGATTGATTCATGCAGTTCATCGTGCGGTCAAGGTCAGTCAGGTTCGAGACACTCTCGGTGACGTAGACTCACTTCACTACCCTCCTTCATAGACCAATGTAGGTATGTCCCTCTCAACAGCGATGGTATCGGCTTCGGAAGACTGAAGATGATACCCGATCTGTAAGACACGGCTTTGACGTGGGAGTAAGTAACCGTTGCTTCGCTTTCTCCCTCTCTCGCGTCTGAACCCTTTCCCCCGAAGACAACTTACTTCGCCGGAAGTGAACTACTCGGTTGTGAGGCCGCTCACTAACCGCTTCTCCAAAGACAAGAATCATGCGATCATCTATGTTCTGATGGTTAACCGGTCAGTATCGCTCGATCCACTCCCGTGAACTCAGCTGATGCAGTCCATACCCTGATATGCAGAATCCGGTTCCTCCAGCTCGCGGACGGTGACCTCGCCTTCCAAGCTCTCAATGCCTCTCGCGCGTCAATGTGTGAAGTTCTGGCCAGTGAGCTATCTCGTACAGCATGAGTTGTCTTGGAAATACTCAGCGTTGCATGTCTCCCCTGCAGTCAAATTGCTGCGCACATTCGCAGATTCGGAGCTCGAGCTCGTCAGCGTTTTGACCAAGGGTTATTGCCCTCTGGAGGTAAATGGCAAGAGTCAACCATCGCAGCAAGTAGTGGCTAACTCAGTTGTGACGCGTGATAGGGAGCTCCGGAAAGCGTGTGGGTAGGAATGGGCGATGACCGCGAAGACATAGAGGACGAAGTCGGTAATGCGTTAGAGGTAGGCCGTCAAATAAAGTCTCTCCCGATCGCTGCTTACCTTTCCTCCTTCAGATGTCTATCGTCTCATCTGCGAAGCGATTCTTGGCGACCCCGCTGGCACAGAAGGTCATCAACCTGATCCACGCCGGACAGATTGTGTATACATCTCAGTCCTCGCGATCGATCATCAACGACAGATACACATCCGCCCGCCGTGTGGCTGCCTCCGCCTCTGGGTTCATGTCCCGTAGCCTCGGGCACGACGAAATGGGAATCACTGCTCCGGCTGCGGCTGGTCTGTCTGGAGGAAAGAATATCGGCGTTTACGTATACGATCCCAGGGCAGCAGGGTGGCTTGACCATAGTCGTCTCCGGATCCCAAAGTATCGCTCGATTATTGAATTCACCAATTTCTCCGTCTTGACAGCCCTCTTCGTGCTCGCCATTACCCACAAGAATTATCATTACATCAACGGATTTGAGTTTGCCTTTATCATTTACGCACTAGGCTTCTCGCTAGATGAGTTCGCGGCCACCAACGAACACGGATGGACCATCTACCTTGCAAACGCCTGGAACGCCTTCGACATCACGTTCATCTCGCTTTTTGCTGCGTATCTGGTCATCAGGGTCGTCGGTCTGGTCACGCACAAGTCAGACTGGGCTATCTTTGGGTTCAATTTGTTGGCAACCGGAGCTTGCATTCTCCTGCCGCGTCTGTGCTTTTTCTTGATCAAGGACAATGTGATCATCATATCCGTGAGTGACGCATTCTGATCGCATGTAGCGTGCGCTAAGTCAGTCATTGGTATGCCTGCAGCTTAAAGCCATGATTGTTGACTTTGTCGGATTCATGAGCCTGGCTGCAGTCTGTTTCTCAGGGTTCTTATTCACTCTCTATACATTGGGTAAACAGACTTGGAAGTTGAAAGAGATCGCTTGGTTGCTCTTGTATGTTCTAAACATGGGTTACTGTCCTCCTCCTTCTGATCTGTCTTTTCTACTTCTTCGTCTAGGCAAATCTGGTGTAAGCGATTCATGGTTGTTTCTGCCTCCCTGAGTTGACCCTCAACACGGTTCATTCCCGGACGTAGTTGGTAGTAGCTACCTCGGATTCTCTGCTAGCTCAAGCTTCGATCCCATTTTCGGGCCAATCCTTTTCGTTATCTTTGCGTGAGTCCACTACCCGCGGGGTGATGTCCACGTCTGACTTCCCCTTCCCACTACAGAGCGTGAGTCGACTTTCCATTCTGCACCTTTGGCGTCTGCATTATATCTGATCTTCTTATTGATCAGACTTACCAACACGTTGTTGGTCACCATTCTGATTTCCATCCTATCCAATCGTTTTGCAGCCATCAATGCTGTGAGTCGCCAATCGTATACGGTAGAATCCCAGCCAGCTCATGTCGAACGCCGCCTCCTAGAATGCCAAAGAGGAGGTCTGTCACACCGGCACCCACCCTATATGACGAACCAGCCGGCTGACTTCCCAGGGCATTCAGCATTTGTTCCAGCGCGCTATCAGCACTATTGAAGGCGTCAAAGCTGACAGTATTTTCCTCTATTTGCCACCGTGCGTGTCTGCGAGATCTCTGACATTATATAGCGAGGACACTGATACTACAATCTTTCTGCAGGCTAAACATCATAGCACTTGCTATCATCGCGCCGCTTTCGTGGATCCTGGACGGGCATACACTGCATCGAATCAATGTCTTCGCCATTCGCGTGACAGTGGGTTGATGCTGGAGCGCAATACTTTCGTCCGGGTTACAGCTGGACTAATGCACTCTTTCTCCCCGTCGTGCAGTCTTTCCCAATCTTGATAGCCATCTCCCTATGGGAGAGATATCAGTGGCGGCTAGCTGGCAAGCGTATCCAGTTGAACAACGGACGTCACCCAACGAAAGGAGCTCGACATGCCTTGCTAGAGTAAGCGTTTCGTTACTTCAGACCGCTTCGCATCTCGGCTGACTGCCCCATCCATACTCAGCGGCTTTCTGGGCTCAGCTTCAGAAAACCTCATCGCGAATCTCTTCGAGTCTTCGCATGGCATGGGCTCTGACATTCAGCTTCGCCGAGATGAGCTGGGACCGGACGACACGGATGGCAGGAACGCGCGAGAGGAACGGGCGGCGGCCATTTCGAGGGGCAATCGAAACCTGGATACGTTGGGAGAAGAACCTCGAACATTCGACCAAACAAAGTCCGACGTCTCGTCGCCCCTCGGCAAGTTGTTTTCGCCATCTGCAACTTCAACAGCTGCGTTGGGCGAGACTCAAAACGGTACTCATGACAACAAGAGCGGTCAAGCTGGAGAGGACCTTGTTCGAACGCACGCTGAAGAGTTTGACGAGCTCAGGAGGCAGCTTGATGCTATGAAGGATGGCCAGGAAAGGGTAGAGGCTATGTTGCGCCGACTGACTTCGGCTGGGAATCCTCAGTGATTGGTACGGCTATAGGATCAGATGCATGTGATTTCGCGACACAAGTCTCGCTTCGTGGGCGACTGACACTAGACGACAAGCGGTCCATTTGAGGGCGGAAGCCTGTAAAGCGGGACGACGAGAGCAGTACTTGCTTGCGTCTGCTTCGAATATCTGCCCATCCCAGTACCTCCTCGGGCTATCAAGGTAAGCTGTGCTGGTCCTGCCCAACTCTGGGTGATTTGCCCCTTTGCCCCTTTCTCTGAGGCTCCGGCCTGAGACGTGTTTACTTTTTCGTCCAAGAATGCTGCCAGCAAGCTTGCCAGCAACACGGACTCGGATGCATGTGAATAAAGTTCGGGGTATTGTCCGAACCCGCTGAGCGTCTGCCCCAGTCGACCGCCATCCCCTCTCCTTCGTCTCGAGAGACTCCTTTGGATTTTGCATCAGCGGCTACAGCTGTATGACAGCGCGGAGTACGGGCCAGCGAGACGCAAGAACCGAATCAACCGCGATCGACAGGGTTCCTTCTCGTACATCGGCACGCTCGCAGTCACTCCGTCAACGCGTAAAACCGCCGTCAACTCCCTCAGGGTCTCCCTCCGGATCGTCTTCTGCAGCGTCGTCATCGTCTAAGAGCGAGGCAGACACCCCACCTTCGTTAAACGACTCTACCACAGACATGTTCGCATCGAGGAAATACCAGGCTCTTCCGACATCTAACAATGGAGCCGGAGGTCCGCGTCGGCGAGGTCCGTCGCCTCTTAGGAAATACGTGATCTTTGGCGGTCTCGCAGTCTTCGCCTGTGTTGTGCTGCTGGGTGGCAGGCATGTAGCGACAACATCGTCATCTCTGACACAGACTGGAAAGGAAAGCATGGTGGTCGGCGGAGAAGTGGATGACAGCGCGCTGGAGAGCATTTGGGGTGAGTTACTTTGACCCGCAACCCCGAGTACCGTTTCTCAACTTTTCTTGCTGCTCAAGACAACGAAGATGACGAGGAGTCTGATGCATTCCAGTCACCGCCTTTCAACCCTGCGGGATCCATCGGAGAAGAATACGCGGATGAAATTTCGCAGGATGAAGACGAGGAAGAAATGTTCCACATCCTTCCCGTCGGGGATACGGACGAAGCCCTCAACTCCGGCTCTGGCTACAAAGGCTCGCAAGTCTACGACAACTCGGAACCCGTTGCAGTCGATAGCGAAGATCCCCACCACGAAGTGCTGGATGATTCCTTTGCGGATGAGGAGGCGGAGGAGGTGACCGAGGGTCACACCACCGAATCAATCGATGAAATCAATGAGGAAGAGACGGATGAAGGCTTGACCGCTTCCGAGGAATTCACTCCGGCTACCGGGCCCACATCGTTTGAGACGGATCCCGATCCCGAATCCACCACGTACTGCTCAGAACCGCACTCGCCCGATTCTGCACTCATTCAATACGCCCTCGTTATCGATGCCGGCTCTACTGGCTCCCGAATCCACGTCTACAAGTTCAACAACTGTGGTCCGACACCGGCGCTTGAATACGAGACTTTCAAGGCAGTCCAGCCAGGATTGTCATCTTTTGCGAGAGATCCGACCGCAGCGGCGGCCTCGCT
Source organism: Naganishia sp. PG3902-1 (assembly GCA_023628075.1). NCBI lineage: Eukaryota > Fungi > Basidiomycota > Tremellomycetes > Filobasidiales > Filobasidiaceae > Naganishia > Naganishia sp. PG3902-1. Next base: position 612,438 of record JAMALH010000008.1, read on the forward strand.
GGATCCGCTCATGGAAGAGGCCGTCAGGGTCGTGCCAGAGAGCTTGCACCATTGTTCCGCCGTAGAGGTCAAGGCGACCGCCGGTCTGAGATTGCTCCCCGGGAATGAGGGTCAAGCGATTCTAGAGGAAGTCCGAGTCAGGCTGGAGAGTGACTGGCCGTTTGCTCTGAGCAAAGAAGAAAACGCTGTTGAGATCATGGATGGCAAGGATGAAGGTGAGTTCTGGTTTCAAAACTAGATGACCCAGTCTTGTCGCTAATCAACTTGACGTCTCAGGTGTCTACGCTTGGATCACTGCCAACTACCTTTTGGGCAAGATCGGATCAGGCACCAAGGCTCACGCCGATCCTACAATCGCTGTTATGGACCTCGGAGGAGCTTCCACTCAGATCGTGTTCGAGCCCTTGTTCGCGCAAGATTCGTCTGTTCAGATGGCCGAGGGCGACCATAAATACCACTTGTCCTTTGGCGGGCGCGACTTCCAACTCTACCAACATTCGTATCTAGGTTACGGTTTGATGCGAGCTCGACGATCCGTCAATAACCTGGTAGCCTTCACGTGGTCTTTCCTCCAGCCTGGAGGCGGCGACATGGGCGCGATCGAATGGGACGAGATGGAGGAGCAGGTCGAGATTCCCAACCCTTGTTTCGCCCATGGTTCGAGCAAGCGGGTCCTATTGGATCCTCCTGGCAGGAAGCAGGTCAACGTTACCATGGTTGGAACGGAAGGCGGGTATGAGGCTTGCAACCGTGTTGTCGAAATGGTCATGGCGAAGGATGCGTGAGTAATCGCTGTTTATCGCCGTGGTTCTAGGACTGAGCCACTCTTTCCTTTTAGCGTGTGCGAAGTCAAGCCATGTTCTTTCAACGGCGTCTACCAGCCATCGATCCTCGATACCTTCCCCTCCGGACAACTTCTTGCCCTCTCCTACTTCACGGATCGCATTCAGCCTCTGCTGCCAGCATTCACTCATTCCAGCAAGGCAACCGCCGCCGATGATGACAATGAGATGTCAACTTCTGTCAGCGTGTCCGATACCAAGACTCTTAGCTTGGCCGCGCTTCATCGGATGGCGAAAGAGGTTTGCGCCGGCCCCAAGGCATGGCGTAAACGATGGGGCAAGGACAAGGCGGCCATGGCGGAACTGGAGGACAGGCCAGAGTACTGTATGGATCTGACCTTCATGCATGCTCTTCTCGGTCTCGGTGAGTTGGCGTTCAGGGAAGTCGAGGTAAAAGCTGATAGCCTCCTCTTACAGGCTACGAATTAACTGAAGAGCGAGAACTAGTCGTGGAGAAGAAGTTGCGTGGCGTCGAGTTGGGATGGGCATTGGGAGCCGGTATTGCTCTGTTGGAGAAGGCGACTTTGACTTGTACTGCATAGATTTTTGCTGTTATACCCATTCATAGACTAGACATATCTCTCGCTGTCAGCAACTACAGGTTTCAAAGTCTCCTTCATGTGTCACATTCAGGACTCGGTCGATGCTCAAGCTTGACTACATGGCCGGAGCTTACAGCGCAAAATAATGCATAGAATGACCTTTTCTAGCGTTCGTACATTCCGACAGCCGTGTTTGTTTATTCGAATCTTTCCTCACTGCCGACCGCCGACTCAGTTGACTTCTAGCCTCAATGCGTCATACTGTACATATACCGATTTGGGAAGAATGGCAGATTCGTAATCGGTGCCGTTGAAAGGCAGGTTCAATACCAGGGTGTTGGTTTGAGAGGTGGTCAAGTAAGAGACCGGGAATGTCCACTTGTTGGCGAGGTTGTAACAAATGACGGCGCTTCTGGTCGCGCACGATGATGACTGATTGTACCTGTTATGGAGTATGCGTGTCAGGTGTGCAATAGCAAGTCCTCGGAGAGCCCGCGACGTACGGAATGACCCAGGGTTCTAGCTCCTTGCCATTCACTGCCACATTCAGCGGCAAGTTGGAATAAAGCTCGGTGGCGTTATAGATGTCAGTGTTGCCGGCAGCTGTCTTGGCTCCCGCGAGCTGAATCGTAAATGTCGCCTCGGATCTCTTTCGCAGGTCTTTCTCATCCAGATCAAAGGAGATAGTCCAATTGTTGATGTTGCCGTCGCCTTCAACCTGTCTAGGTCTATTGAAATTCGCATATCCCCCGAAGACGGACCAGTGCACATAATTCCAATCAGTCGCTTCCGAGCTCTTGCCAATATGGAAGTTGACGCCTTCCGGGAAATCGTGGATGAAATCGTATGCTCCCCAGTAGATGCGATACTCTGAAGGCTGCAGGGGATGCGTCAGATCGCGAGCATTCCCATGACGGTATTCTCCCGAGCTTAGATCAGGTGTGCCGATGCGCCACAATTCAGTCCCAGCGCTCTCTCCATCCCACTTGATGTTATTCGAATCGGTATTTTGACCGGCGGTGATGACGATTCCATCCTGCTCGTAGAGTCCAAAGACACCTTCAGCGTAGACTGTCAACCTGTAAGTGCCGGCTTTGATGCGATCAATGTCGACCTTTCCGTTATCGTCGATATTGTCCCAATACTGGTAAGCCTTGGTGTCATAGACGTTGTCCTGGTAGTTCACGCCGTTTTGAGACAGGATGGCAATGGCATTGCGCGCTCCTTTGGGCAAGTTGAATTTCGCTTGCCAACTGCCACGCTGGGCTGTAGTGATATAGCCAGGTACGTATTGAGCGATATCATCGTAAAAAGTAGCAGCGAATGATGGGTCCGCGTATTTGGCGGCATCGCGCCGGAGTCTGTCAAGCGAAGATCCGGCTGGTCCCTTGTTGAGGTAAAAGTACGAAGGACCGAAAGTTCTATCGAAACCGTTGGTGATATTTGGTGTCTGGTCACCATGGTGATTGCTCGAGATATAGTTGTACACGATTCCGTCCTGTATATCCAAACGCAATCAGTTGCTGTTATTTCTCGGCGCAAGGGATTCTCCACATACCACGACCAGGTCAGAATGAGTCGGTCCACCGAAATATGTGTCTTTAGTGTTCAGAACTTGCCATGCGCCGTACGTCGATCCGTCAGGACTCGTCGATCCATCGGCGAAAAGACCGTGAACGTCTTGATTACGCCACGTTTCCTGGAAAGTGTATTTCGTGAAATAGTCCGAAGTCTGTTGAACATACGGATCGTTGGACCGATCCCCCAGGTACCAAGTGGCATCTTGCACCACAGTGGCGACACCAGTTCCCGTGGCGGCAGGGTTCGGCTGCGGCAAAGGGGCATAAAAGTCGGAGGAGGAGCTGAGATGCGTCCAAAGGGAAGTGTTCGGTCGAAACAGGGTTCGCATCTCCTGCAGATTGCGAAGGAAGGGGGTGGTCTCGTTGTGATAGGCCAAGCGACTGAACATATGTAGTCCAGTTTCGCCGTCGCGTAAGAACCAGTATTGCTCCATAACCTGACCAGTGACCGGATGCGTGTCGCTCATAACGACGCCACCGTAGGCAAGGTTGCTGGAGTCGACTCCCTGGACCAGCTTATACTGAGAGAATTTGCCCGGAGTATAGAACCCTGCCAAAGTGGAGTGTTCATCAGCTCCCTCCAAGTAATCTATGCATCGAACAACGAGGCTTACCCGCCGGTGTACAGTAGCAATCTTGAGAGCGTTGAAGGGATCAGTGAGTCGCAGTTCGCTTGCCCTCTGCGAGCATCGCCAGTTTAAGCTGAACATACCCAGGTACGGTCCTACACCTACAGAGCCCATTGCGGGACCCAGCATATCCGTCTCATCTAGAGTCATGTTCGAAATTGCCCCGGTCGCTTTACGCACCGCTGCGTAGAGTCGATCATTACGAAGGATATAATGGGAAGGCGTTTCTGTGGCGTGCAAGAGAGCGTGTGTTGAACCAACCAGGCCGAAAGAAACCAGGCCAACTATTTGGTAAAGCGGAACAAGTCTCATCTTGCAGACGTTGCTGTAGTCGAGCGGTCTCAGGCAAGGTATACGGTCCGGCTTAGACTGGCAAGCGAATGCAGAAAAAGGCAATCAAGGTGTCTGACGTGACGACCGAAAGACGGCCAGGCGTCAAACCGGACTCATCGGGAGCTTGATTATATGCATATGAGGCATGGCAGGCTTACCACCAATGATACTTGACTCTTACAACTTGCATTATTGTCGGTCAGAAGGCCAACAACCTTGCGCTCACTCACCGGAAAGACGGCCCGCGGGTGATTCGGAGTCACGTGGGTCGCAAGGCAGATAGGTCACGGAACACCAGCAGGGGTATAGCGATTTGATTGGGTTTAACCCAGCCAGTAATCCATCTCACCATCGATTAGCTACCGCTCTGGCTCAGGCTGAGGCCTCAAACCGACATGGTCCATCGAGGCACAGCGGTACGTGCGTTCCGACAATATTCCGACGACCTCAAGAGCTATATCGGAAAGCTCAGAAGAATACGAAATCGTTCGGCATGACACTGGTCCGTTAGCCTGCCGCTGTTCCGCCAAAGTAAAGTCCCACCAGTACACATATCGTGTATCGTACCATAGCTCAGAGCTGTCGGGCGACCTAGCTGATTATACAGCGAGTGACCTGAAACTTTAACCCGACAGTCACCCCTGCCATTAGACAGCTGAAAAGTCAGAAACACCCTAAATCACTGAATTAGTGTCTCCGGTTCATCTTTAATGCGTACTTCAATGGCATCACACCAGGGGTCTAGCAGCAGCTCTAGCAGCCCAGCTGGCGATCATTGAACTGACGTCTGGTTGTGGTCTAGTTTTCTGACGCGAATTGCGCGACACGTTTGTGCAGCAGGATCAAGACGCAGGCTGTGATGTTGATAATAAGCCTGGGTATACGTCGCACATTACAATGCGAAATACAAGTTTCTTCAAGAATGAAACTCAGGAGATATGATACCGCAACATCTATAATATTGCACTCGTGGACCACGAACAGCAGGGTCCCGCCAAGGTATCTATGCGTTACAACCTTGGCGACGTGGGATTGGAGCGGGCGCCCAAAAGATATCCTGGCTTCGTCAGACCCTTTGACCGTACTGACTTGGACGTCGCACTCGGCGTCGTTGGCTCAAGATACTGAGGACCGTCAAAGATCGGACCAAGGGCCGTTCGGCTGTGACTTCGCTTTTGGATGCCGCCGAACACGGATCGATTCTCCTCGTCTTCCGAAATATTGCTGCTTCGACGTGTCCTATTCGACCACGTTGATGTAGCCATGGACGGCGAGCGGACCGGTTTGTACTTTGGTGTGGTAGCGTCGCTTACTCGTCGCGATGCGGAAGACGGAGTTCGGTGGGCGTGACTGCCCTGACCGTGGCGAAGGGATCCGATGTCATGCTTCCCGTTGCAACAAGCTGGTGCCAGAGACAAATCAGATTTAGAGGACCACGCGCACGATGAATTGTAACGGACCTCGAACATTATCAACTCCGTCGTAGTCATGTCCGTCAGCGTCGATAGCTTCGGCTCGAGCGATCTCCTCAAACCCCACTTCAGAGCGGCTGCTGTCTTGACCCATCAAGCCGACCGGGGGCAATCCATTCTCGACCCGCAGAAGGTATTCGTGCGCGACAGTTCCAGGTCGTTTGCTTTTGTGGGTGCTACCGCGGATCGACATGGCCGACTGGCTTCTGGGTTCAGATGCTTTGGGCGTAGCATTTTCCGCCACGTAGCTCTTCAGACTCCTAGAAGACTGGAACTTTTCCCTTCGGCCAAACTCGTCTACATCTCTGCGCACTGGTGTAGTAAGAGTTTCCACTGGAAGGAAACTTGCCGATCCCGACATCGTAGCTTGAGAGGGCTTGCTGATCAAGTAAGACAGGCCCTATGATTGGGTTGTCAGCCTTCTCGAAAAGCATATGTCTCCTTATTGTGCTCACGTTCATCCATGTTTCATGCTGTTCCCTGGTTCCAGCAGTCAATCGAAGTTCCCGCCCAGGGGTCATAACCAGCAGAGATTCGCTATACATGTCTGGTCTGGATGCAATGTTGGGTACTGACTTCATGCCGGATATGAAGACTGCGGAAAGGTGGATCAGCGTTGTTGCCATGCCAGATAGTCAGGTCTGACTCACCACTCTTGGCAGTGGATTCCGCAGCTGATATACCCCCAGGGTCAGTCGCGCTCCAGTACAGCGTTTTGGTATATGGATTGACCCAGAAGAACCTCTCATGGGCATTGCCAGACAAGCCCGAACCAAATGCCTTTCTCGTGCCTTTCCAGAGGAACTGTCCGATCATTGTCTTCGTCAAATCTTGGACTACGGTCGAATCGGTTGAAGCGGATGCGCCCATGAAGCCTTGAGGTCCCGATTCAGTTGGAGGCGGAGGATGTCCATATTCGCTCGAACGTTCTGAGTTGACACTAGTCATGCGGAGTTGATTGGTAGAATGGAAAGCCGGCGATGCGGGTACGACGACGTCGGCTCGACTCCTTACACTGTCACGACTCTGACGGATAGATCCATAGTTTGAACCAGCTCTACCCGCGGAGTAGTATTTTGAGGAGCTTCCTGTGGGGCCACCGAGGTCTGCGTTATCCCGAGATCGCATGGTTGCATGTGATGTCTGTCGAGAAATGGACGGCTCCCCTTCCTTCGTTCTTGAGGTGATTGGCAGTGCCGGAACAGCAAAGACGGATCGGGACCATTCCTTGGTAGAGGATGGCAGAGCCAAGGGTGGAGCGGAGGGATTCATAGGCGTTGAAGGCTGCGAATTCATTGATCGCTTGTTTGCCCTCGCCGAGATAGGAGTTTGCGGTTGGATCACAGGCATCTCGCTGTGATTCAACTCCAGCCCTCGGGCCAAAGATGAAGTTGTTCCGTCTTCAGAATGTGGCGCGGGTACCGCTGGATTGTCGATGCGAGGGGCCAGTGCTTGCCGAGCTGTTCCAGAGTTCTTTCTGGATCGCGTTCCGACTTCTACAGTAGGCGGGGCCTTCAAGAAGTCATAGATCGGCTCTTTCGTGAAAACGGAATCGGTTAGCGGTGAGTGTCTTGAAGAAGAGTCGTCCGCTATCTCTTGAGGTTGTATTTCCGCGCTTCGAGTGCTTTGAACTGGCATTTCAACCGGTACGAAAATCTCGCGTTCCACAACATTCTCGACAAACCTGGCAATGCAAAATCACGTAAGTGTTCCTGTTCGACGTCGCCGCGTTGACAGCGGTCTCAGTACACTCACTCGATAGTCTCAACGGGAACTTCGCGCACAACTTCCCTCTCGACTATTTTTTCGACAGGAATCTCCTTTTCGACGATCCGCTCCACGACGCGGTCGAATGGAACTTCGACAATCCGGTCGACGTATTCGATGACGTTGACAGGTACCTCAATGTGGCGAATGACTTCTTTTTCGATGATCTTGTCCACAGGGACCTCTCTGATCACCTCGACCGGCCGGTCAACGATCTTTTCGACTTCCCTGATGACATCAACCGGCCGGTCAACGAAGATCTCCTTGATCACCTCAACCGGTCGGTCGACGATTTTTTCGACCTCCTTGATCACCTCGACTGGACGGTCTACGAAGACTTCCCTAATCACTTCGACCTCCTTGATGACCTCCACAGGGCGGTCGACGATT